>JBCFXI010000934.1:0-91797 GCA_038496175.1 Ampulex compressa
TATATTTTGTTAAACTCATTTTAACTTGCAATTCTATCCAACGAGTTTCTAGGGACACAAAGACCTAAGATATCCTTGAGTTTTCTGAGGCGCATTCACTTGCGTATCGAAATTTCATGTGTTGCAAGTGGGCGCCAGTTTTTTGGTTACGCCAAGCACAGCAGGATGGATTCCCTCAGTAGATGCACGCCTTACAGGGCGATCGCCTTCTCCCGTGAGGCAGCCAGCTCTATAAGCTTAATGTCAGCAGCGACAATCGTGGCTTAATTGTGTGCAGCTATCCTTGGCGGTACTCCGTCGGGAGAACTAGATTTTCGGTGCATTCAGTATGATGCGTTAGTTGAAGCACGGGTGCATTACATGCATCGGGCCTTTGTGCCTGTACGGTTTATGGGGGAGCTTTCAGCCGCACGCGTTTCCCCATCTTGTGCTTTTCCCCATACAGGTGTGGATTATGTAGATCCAGTGCTTGTGCGGACTGCAAAAGGGTGGGGTCATGAGAATCACAAAGCTATTTGTGCATGGCTTTGTTTCGTTGTGAATTTAGCGGTGTCCATATTAGTTTTAATCGAGACTGTCTCCACGAAACCAATGTTTTTCCAGCAGTGCTGAGCGGCGTTATCCTTAGTGGATTCCGTTCTCTTGGTAGGCAAGGTCCCAGATTCAACGCCACTAATCATACCGCGGGGAAAAAAAATACGAGGGCTTATTCGTGAGAATTCGGCGTTTGCATTTAGCGCGTGAGCGACGACTAGGCTGCCCTTGTTCCACTGTCGTAACTAGGATAGTTTGGCTTATGCAATGATATTTAGCAATAACGGCCGATGCCTGTGTTTTCTTAAAAATAATATGGCTTTCAGTCACCTGAGTGTAGGTACACAAGAATTGCCTGCGGGAATTACGCACTGAATTATCGATGTATTGAGCGCCGTCGTTGGCGTACTGCGAAGTATTAATGGCCCGGCTGCTGTAAGAATCTGCAGGTTGCGAGGAAGAGCTGTGTGTGCTACACTGTTGTGGCAGCATCCATGGTTGAATGGTGGAGCGTTCCAGGATGGCGAGCGGCAGTGGACAGTTCAGATGGCAGAGCTTTGAATTGCTGAGTTTCTCGGGGAGACATTGATGCTGGTTTTCTCTGGTCACAGTAACTCGACAAAGCCTACGTTCGACGCACACGGTGTTGATTCCTGTAGGATTTCTACGTTCGCCGATGCATTGGGGACAGGCACATTTGGTGTACTTTCTGCTTGTACGTAGCAGGATTGAGCGTAGATAAAGTGTAGCTTTAAGACGATGACTGCTTTCAGGTAAAGCAAATTGAACGCGTTGACATAACCATGGAGTTTGTCGAGGGCACGTGTTAGTCCCCTCCCCGTTGCCAATTAAAATTGAGAAGATTGGCGTCATTGCGACATGGGCCAATCCGTTCCACAGGGACGGTCACATGAGTGACATGACATTAAGATAGATGTAAGAGTGAGTGGGCGCGTAAGCGCATTAAGCGTGTTAGTTTCCTCTCCGTAAGGTAGGAAGGGGTGTATGGACAGGATTGGTCGGTTAGGCAGAGAGGAGGTGGATTGGCAAGGGTCGAAGAGGTACTACAGTCGGTAAGTTGTGATGAGAAAAGTCCCCTCCCCCCCATCACTTCCTTCTTTTATTCGTGTTTTTTTCCTTATACTCCTCTCCTTACTCTTGTTATAATTCCTATATCTTATCTTTCCTGGTTGGAATTTTTAGACGAAGTTTTCTGGCATTTTTCTTTTTTCGTGTTTTTCTTCTTTATAGAAAATTATTATTCTTTGCCATTTTGTACTTGCTTAGCGCTTCATTTTTCATATGCGTTTCCCCTTAGTCAACGCACGCTTCTTTTGTCCTGGCGCTGAGTGGTGTACACATGGAATTTGAAGTATGCAATAGAGAATATCTTATCATTTTCAATAGACCTAGAGTGTATAGTTATTTCGCTATCACGATCGTATCGTTAAAAAACAATATTCTTCTTCTCATGTTTTGATATACCTTATAATGACAAATGTTTGTAAATATGTCCAGAAATCTTGAGTACCCTTCTTTTTCATAGTCGTGTCGTTTTTGTGGTGTATGGCTCTTTCATTGTTCTCTAGATTTTCCGTAGACTTTACTTTGACTTGTCCTCCCTTTTTAGGCGATTAGCTTTTTGAGTGCCCTGTGTCTTCTCGTGTATTTTGGGAACTTTGTCTGTTATAATAATTGATCTTTTCTCTGAGTCCTTCACCGTTTCTCCATACGAATTGTTGGTTGTTTACAATAATTTTTTCTTTTTTTTTCTACACTAACTAGTTCCTCTCAATTCCTTTGTATTCCTCTTTTTTTTGTGTCAAATCGCTTTTTAATTATACATTTGTTCTTTTCTGTTTGTTTTTCATGTTTATTATTTCCTACTTTTCTCCTAGATTATTTTTTACTCTATTCTCACTACTCGAATATTTAATTTAGGAATTATTGTTCAGTCTGGGAGCAGCATCCGGGAGTGTTGAAGGAAAAAACGCCAATAAAGTCTCTCGGATAAGAAATTGTATATATTTCTTCTAACCGTCTCTCGCACGTCTGTCTACAGTTTTGGCAATACGGTAATGCCTTAGTCAGAAAGAACTACAAAGGTTATAAATGTCAATGTTTGCTTAGGCCAAATAACGGGCTCTGCGGCACAGGGCATGAAAGAGCGCGTGATTGCAAAGGGAGTCATTCTTGCTTCACCAAGCGGCTTGGTAACAAGTTGCGTTGCCCTTCGCGGTGCATCATCTTGTTGTGGTGAGAGGCCTTGCGTGTGTCAATGATCCATGGGATTGTACCGGCTAAAGCGAATGCCCCTGGCAGATACTACCGTGCGGGCCAGGTCCATGGAGAGGCACCAGACTCAGAATACATCAATGTCTTAAGTTAAGGTGTAAGATATCGTGTCGAGGACTACATCGCTGCTGGGACGCTAAACTGAGGAATCGCAAACGATCCCTTCGGGGCATTTGCCGAGACTCCGAAGTAAGAAGGCTTACCTGGGAAAAATGGTTCTGCTCAGACGGACATCCATTCTGACCAGCTTTGTGAGACCGGTATGGAGCATTATTTAAAAAAAAATAACAACTCAGACGTAGAAGGCAGTGATACAGAGAAGGCGAAAGCATTGGGCAGGAAAAGCCCCGTAGCGAGAGGTTTCAAGCCACAAGGTGGACGATGTTATTAATTCCGCGCGTGATCGAGTACAGTGGGCACTTGATCGTTAGTGTGAATATTATTCTCAGACAGCCCACAAGGCTTGTGAGGGAGGCGGCTATTCACGTCAGGACTGCTTCGGCAGGGGCCAAATCGGCTAAAACACGCCGATGCGGATCACCAGGTAGTGTCTTTTCTGTCGCGGAGGTTTCTACGGTTGCCGATGCGTTCACACTCGCATATTTAGGCAGGTCGGATGCCTCGTCAGTATCGATGGCGTCGCGAGGTAAAACGTCCTCCAGAGGATGTAAGAAGTGGATGGCACAGTGAAGGGACTGGCTGCAGAAATCAGTCGGATCGCTCTCGAACTGTTTCCAACAGAGACTGTCAGAGACTTACAGTCAAAAATGTTATAGCTTTGGGTAGGATATCTAGGATCCCGGATCATTGATCAAATGGCGATTGTGAAGCGGGTCTTCTTCAGGTCCGGCAACCTGAAGTCGGACTACGTGCATCACTTGCTTTTTGCTGCACAAATGACCCGGATCGATAGGCTTGAGTTATTGAAGCGGTTGGAGGGATCAAGGGGAGAAAGCGAGATTCTCCGGCTTCAGGCCGAGGTGGGCAGTCTCAGCGAGGAGTTGGCTGCCATGAAGAAGAAGGTAGCCTCTAAGACGGTTAGGCGAGAATCTCCTTCGCGAGAGGATACCCCTACAAGTTCTAAATCAGGGGCACGAAAAGAGCAGAGGTGGTAACAATGCCGCCAACTCCATTTCCACGCTGCAGGTCAGAGGCGTCTCGACAGACACTCCAGCGAGATCAGACAGCCGAGACGGCAGGGGTACGAAGTGATTAAGAGCGGCCTGCTGCCCGACGCTACTGCTGCAATAAGTCAGTCCCTTCATCGAGGGCAAACTGACTGCTTTTAGAAATGAACTGTCAAGGGGGAAGAGACGACAAGCGATTGCAACGTCTTAAGTAAACGCGAGCAAGCTCAAGATGACCGGCTGGGAAAGGTGGCTTATCTGCACCTGTCCCTGGGGTGGGTAGGCCTATGACCAATCCGCCCTGGGACATTGCCCAGAAACCATCTCCAGCTCCCGCACCAGCAGCAGGGGCTTCGTCCCAGTTATGAACGAAGGTGTTGGACTGTAAGGCCAAGACAGCATAGCTCTGGTCACTTGACTGTCGAACATAGTGACAGGAAGAGTCGCGGAGAGCAGCGGAGCTCAACCGATGGCGAAGGCGAGCTTGGCATAACCATCAAAATTGGTGGTCGTAATGTTAACCCTCCCTCAAGGGAGAGACATACATATGCAGAGGCGATGTCCACAGCCAGGTCCAAGATAGACCTAGTGTAATTTGGCATTGTCGCCATACACGGAAGACGAGCGCACGGATGGCAGAGGCCTTTGAGGGAACATGGACTAAAATCGTCCAGACTTTCAAAAAAGCGGAGATTTGCTTAAGAGGACTGGGCGACTGCATCTCGCCCCGAGATGTTACGCAGGCAATCGTCGCGGTGGGCGGGTGCCAGAAGGCGGAGGTAAAGACCGGTGATATCCGGACCTTCTCCCCCTCTGGCTTGGGTTCCGTATAGGCCGAATGCCCGCTTGTGCTAGCGACAAAGATCGTCGTGGCTGGCCGTGCGTCGGTTCTCCGCCCAGGTAGAGCCACTGTCAATGCGTCTCCTGCGTGCTTCCGGTGTCTGGAGCTGAGTCATACTAGCCCCTGGTGCCTCGGCGCTGTAGATCGCAGCAGGCACTGCTACCGGTGCGCTAACCTAGGCCACCGCGCTGCATGCTGTGTATCGACCTAGGGCGGAAGGCCGACCATTGCGTCGGCAACGCGTCCTCTGTCCCGGTGCTCTCCAAAAGGAGAAATAGTAAGGACGGTGCACCGAATGTTACAGTTGTGATTGTGTGAGGTCACCGGACATGCTATCTACGTCCGGGGAAAGTAGCCAGTCTGTGACCGCTCGTCTGGTTTTTTTTTTTTTTTACGTGGGGAAAATCTTCGTAGACTCCCCGGCTCCCTGGGGGGAGAGCCGGGAGTGTGCCGGATTCTTACCGGCAAAAACCCCCACAGCGGCCATCCTATGCGCAGTTTGGGGGGGGTACCGGGAACTACAAGCAACACGTCACGGTGCCCCCCCGCGCTGCAGCCCCTTAGGGCCACCCATACGTGGTATGGTCTTGAGGACCCCCCAAATTGCCAAAAGGCCTAATTTGACGGCGTTGCGCGGCCGCCACGCCACGCCGTACCTCCCGGAGAGTTGCATGCAATGACAACCCGAGCCCCCACTCGAGCCGCCTGCAGCCCCCAGTGGTACCACTGGTGCAATGGGAGGCTTCTCGTATTAATGAGCTCTCCCTCAGTAGTACCACTTCAGAAGTTCATTCGGCCGAGGGTGACAGGGGGCGCCTGCGCCCCTTGCCCCTCCTACCCGCCGTCTGCCGCGCAGGACCCGCGCGCTCGCGGATACGCCCCGCGGTCTCCTACCGAAGTATTACTCGCTCGCAGAAGGAGGCCACGGCGCGCCAGGACCTCTCGCCGTTCAGCATCGCGTGGATGATGGCCGGCAGCGAGAGCTCCTCGCTTACGTCTTCACGCAGGAGACGGCGCTCGCACTGCCACGCTGGGCAAATCTCCAGCGTGTGCTGCGCCGTGTCCCGCTCATCAGGGCAGTGATGGCACTGCGTCGTCCTCTCCTTTCCTATGCGACACAGGTATTCACCGAAGCAGCCATGCCCGGTGAGCACCTGCATCAGCCGGTGGGTCAGCCGTCCCCAGGTCCTGCCCAGCCACTTTTCGAGACTCGGCAGGACAGCCGCGACAGCGCGCTCTCGGGCTTGACGCCCCGCGGTCGCCTCATCGATCGCCGGTCGGGGTATCCCCGACCTGACGGTGGGACGAGAAGTGAGAATGTCTCTCCGCCATCTCCTCCTCCAGGAGTTCCATGGGGAGCTGCCCCGCGAGGATCATCGCCGCCGCGTAGGATGTCGTGCGGTATGCACGCGCGATCCTGATGGCTATCCGCCTCTCAATCCGGCACAGCCGGAAACGGCTGCCGTTTCCGGCTGACCATCAGGTCGCGCGACCACACCGGGGCCCTGTACAGGACCACGGACCGCACGCCCCCCGCATAAGGGCGACCAGCCATCCGTTCCGCCCGCGGGGCCAGGCGATCGAAGTGGGCCGCAAAACGGCACTGGCCGTCCAAGGTGAGCCCCAGGTATTTTATCCCAGGGCCCACCTCGACTTCGGCCTGACCTACCTGGAGCCGGGACCTGGGCGGCTCCCCACGTCGGCGGGGGTTGTAAAACTACAACGCTTCCGTTTTAGCGGGAGCCACGCAAAGTTCACTCCGAAACAGCGCGCTCCCGGGCTTGACGCCTAACGGTTTCCTCATCAATTACCGGTTCTGGCGGAGCATCTCCGGCCCGACGGAGGGACGTGAAGTGAGAAAATCTCACCCTCATCTCCTCCGCCAAGAGTTCCATGGGTATCTGCTCCGCCAGAATCATCGCCGCCGCCTAGGATGTTGTGCGGTGCGCCCGCGCGGTCCTGATGTCCATCCGCCTCTCGATTCGGCGTAGCCGATCCCGTCTCTGCCTGTTGACCATCAGGTCACGCGACCATACCGGGGCCCCGTACAGAACCACGGACCGCATAACAGCGGCATACAGGCGGCGGACCTTCTCTTCAGGCCCCCCGAGGTTTGGAACGAGGTGACATAGCCAGCCGGCTATCTGTTCCGCTCGAGGAGCCAGGCAATCAAAGTGAGCTGCAAAGCGCCACTCACTGTCGGCTCGACGGTGGTCTGACCTACCTGGAGTTGGGATCTGGGTGGCTCCCCTCGGCGGCGGGGATTATATAACTACAACGCCTCCGTTTTTCGGCGAGCCATGCAAAGTCCCAGCTCCTCTATCCTTCGGACAACGTAGGCCACCCCGCATTCGGCGAGACGGAGCGTCCGTCTGTAGTCCTGCCCGATGACCAGCACTAACCTGTAATCCGCGTAACACGTTACGCTGACACCGTGGGGAAGGCCAGCCCGCAAGACCGCATCGTATCCGATGTCCCACAGGATCGGCCCCAGGACAGACCCCTGTGGGACACCGCACCGAGTCTCCCGCACGACTAGCGTGCCCGACATGTCCGGGTATTCTACCCACCTGCCCGATAAGTAGTTCCCGATCACATCCTGGAGGTAGGTTGATACCTGATGATATCGAAGCCCCTTCAGGATGGCTTCCCAGGGGCGTCCGGGGTTAAGTGAGATCATGACAAGACCGACACCGCCCATGATGGAGGTCATGTATATGGAATAATTTTTATGTGGAATTGCCTCTTCCGAGCCAATTTAAACCATGAAGGATTTAATGGTCCAAACCCTGCGTGAAGGAAACATTGGGCTGGCGGTCGTCATGGAGTCACGTCGCGTCCTGGTCCACCCAGACTGGAGAGGGGGAGGGGGGGGAGGCGAGCGGCATCGTTTTAACGCCCATGCTAGTGCATGGGGTTCTTCAGCGACGACGCACATGGGCACGTTACGCTTGAATGAGCAGCAGAGCTGGAGCTCCGACTGCTTACTCGGGGCTACACATCGACGTGCGTAAGATGGCAGGGTTCGATGGCACGCGTCGGACTGGCGAGTGCCGGCCGAGATGGCGACCCTCTCGAACCATCTCTACATCTTAATACACGTGGCCGTCACTCGTCGGGTAAAGCGGACCCGGCGCAGCTGCTCAGCGAACTGCGTACCACTGCAATGGTCGCTTCGGTGATTAAACGAAGACGTCCTGATGGTGGCGGTCTACGCCGTGCTTGTCCGGAACGTAGTCCAGGCAGGTCCGTTAATGCGCGGGCGGAGATCACATGGTTTCGGGCACGATGAGAGAGATGTGCTACGCCATCATGCCCCGGGTCAGGCTTTGTCCGCTGCGCGCCGTGTATAACTGATCGAGCACAATAGAAAACCTGCACGCAGCGTGCATTCGCGCTCCTCGTCAGTACAAGCGCGCCCGTAGAACACGTACCGCGATGAGGCACGGGTTGCCGAGTTGTATGGAAGCTTCTGCGACACGTAAGGAGTAATCAGGAAATCCATCAGAGTGGTCAAGGCTCAGGCCTGGCAAGAGCTCCTCAGGACCATAAACAGAGACTTATGGAGGCGCCCATATTACTTCGTTACGGATAAGCTCTGCTCATGGGTTCCTCGTATGATGGGGTACTTAGACCTCCATCTGCTGGGGGATTTGGGGGAGGCGTTTCGGCGTTTTTCTCTCTCTTCAGGAAAAGTGTTGTCGCAGCCCCCACCAGACGACTTGCTGGACTTAACCATCTGTTCCGACTAGCTGGGGGTTATAAAAGAGATTCTGTGCAGGGGTTTTGAGCGATTCGGTCTTCACGCCTGGGTCTTCACGAGATGCATCATCGTGACCAGACCGGTGAAGTTTTTCAACAGCTGTTTCCAATTAGGCCAGTTTTCACTGTGGAGTCGGAGTCGTCTGGTCCTAGTAAAAATGGTGGGCTGGTCCATAGATTCTTCCTCGGCGTACCGACCGATTTGCCTGTTCGACGAGGTGGGAAAGTTGTTCGGGCGTATCTTAGCTTCTTGTTTCGTCAGGCACCTCCCTGGTGTAGATCTGGCCGAAAGTCAGTTCGGCTTCAGAGTCGGCCGCTCAACTATCGATGTGGTCTTGGGTATCTTGCAGGGGTCCCGATCCTATCGAACATAGAATACGATACGGTTTTACGGGCCGCCTTTCCTCCTGATGTCAGCATGACGTGTTACGCGGATGACACGTTAGTGCTGATTATCGCCGAGGACTATAGACGGACGCTCCGCTTTGCCGAATGCGCGCTGGCCTGTGCTGTCTAGAGGATTGAAGAGCTTGGGCTCTGCGTAGCTCCCAACAAAACGGAGGCGTTGTGGTTTTACAAACTCTGTCGCCGTGGGGATCCGCCCACTTTCTGGCTCCAAGTAGGTACCTAGGGCTTACCTTAGACGGCCAGTGGCGCTTCGCAACCCACTTTGATCGCTTGCCCCTCGAGCACAACTGACGGCTTGTTTACTAAGGCATCTCCGTCCAAACTTCAAGGTGCCTGAAGAGAGGGTTGGCCGCCTATTCTCCGCCGGAACCGAAATTTTTAAGAGATTTGTGTGATTTCTCTCACGAAATTACCGTAGAAATGCGGATGTTTCACAAAAGATTCAGAGGTGGATGCAGGAAGCTGAAGTAGATTTTGGCTGTCAACGAAATCTTCATTTCCGACAAAGGCTTTTATTCACTTTTCTAGTTGGATATAAAATTCCAATCTTATCCTTTCGGATCCGCCGATACGTTAGCGAGTGCGCCTCAAGCTTTCTGAAACCGATGTCAAATTAGAATGGATCGTGAATTGTGCTGGGTTTTTCAATATGCAAGCGAGTGAGCGTTGGATCATCCGACTAATTTCGATCTGAAAGAAAAATAAAGATGCGGGTTGGAAATTCAGATATTTCACAACTCTTGATACGCAAGCGCGTGCGCCTCAGATCGCCTCTGTATATCTTAAAACTTATTACTCGGTGAAAGAAAAACTTAGTTAAGAATACTTTACAAATTTTCGGATTTTACTTGTAGAAATTTTGGATCGGGGAGAACGAGAGATCGTCAGCAATCTTTCTATAGTATCTAACCGTACTCCAATTTCGAATTATAATAATACTATCTGAGGGCCGTAGCCAAAAGTACGGAATTATATACTAACAGAATCCTATCCCTTCCCAACGAAAAAATGACGACAGCATGACTTGATCCTACCGTGCATTTATCGCACGCGTCTTAGATTTCGGTTTTGTTTGAGTGTTCTCAGAATCCGCGATGTTGATGATGGGCGGATATCTTTGCGGACTTTAGGAACTTTGTTGAAACTTTGGGTTTATTTCCGTGTCTTTAGATTAAGATAGGTTTTATTTAATGCCGTATGCTACACGCTTTCCGATACAAGACAGACTAACTGTAGAGGCATACTACCCGAGCAGCCCATCAGAGATTACAAGTATGGGCATACCAAAACATGAGCATGTTTCTCTCTCCCTCCTCCAGGCTCGCGGCATCCGCTTCGCACGCATTCGCCGCATGGAGGATGGTCCAATGTCCTTCTGTATCTGACACACAGTGCCATATATATACCGCACTGCTTTTTCTCAACAAACTTCTTGTCGTTTCTTGTTATAAGTAAGATATTGCTTCACGACTTTGACCCACAGGCGCTCAGTACCGATAAACTTTAGCTGCTTTATCTTTTTACTTCTCCTTTTCCATAGGCGTAGGGACGGTGCAACTAACACGTGGTTAGAGGAGGGCGAGGGGGAATCTGGAACTACAAGCGACACATCACGGTGCTTTCCCTTCACGCTGTGTCGTTGGTGCGACCCTTGGTCAAAAACCCCCAGCTTGCTAAATTTATTTCATAGCGCCGCGCGATCGCTATGCGGTCGTCCCCGCCCCCGGGGAGTTTCGTGGAATGGTGCCCAAGTCCCGGGGGAAGGGGGGGGCAGACCTACTATCTGACTCAGGTGCTCACCGAGCATGGCTACTTCGGTAAGTACCTGTACCCAACGAGACAGAAGCGGACGATGCAGTGCCATCACTAATATGATGTGCGGGGCACGGCTCAGCACACGCTGGAGTTTTGCTGGAGTACGAGTGCCGTGTCCTGCAAAAAGAAATAAGTGAGGACTTCTCGCTGCTAGCTATCGTCCGTACGATGCTGGTTCACGAGGGGTTCTGGTGGAGCGCCGCCACTTTCTGCGAACAGGTAATGCTACAGAAGGAGGCTGCTGGGCGAGTCCGCAAACGTGCGAATCCTGTACGCCGTGGAGCGGATAAGGGAGGTAGGTGACGCGGACGCCCCCTGTTGTATCGCCCCGCTAATTATTTTTAAAGTGATGCCATTGAAGGATAGATCATGCGTACAGAGACCCTTCTATTGCACCAGTTGCATTACTAGGGGTTAAAGGCACGGGACATCTGAGTGGTTCCAGGACGCTATGGTGGCTGTCTGTGACGTCGCCATGCTCTGGACTAGACTCCGCCCGCCATGCGTCGTATACTGGTAGTCGGGCGCGATTGCGGACCTGGGATCTGCATGCATCCACGCCCGGCGCCGGTTCACGCGCGCGCGATGAAGACGGAATCGTGACGAGGCGTGGGTCGTCGAGAGATATAATGCCTTTAGGAACATACAGCGATCCCTAAGGCAGGTCATCAGAGGCCAAGTTTCGGGCTTGGAGTGAGCTCCTCGGGACTCTGGATAGGGACCCATGGGGAAGGCCGTACCGTATGGTTTTAGATAAGCTCCGCCCATGGGTCAATCCGGTGACGAAGTCCCTTGACCTCCAGCGACTTGGAGGGGTCGTCGCGGCACTTTTTCCCGATTCGTCGGAAGAGGTGTCGCGGCGGCCTCTGCCAGAATTGGAGCCGGACTCTACCATCGTGAGCTGGGGGCCACGACGGAGGAGATGCCCGGGGCTATTAAGCACCTCAGAGCCCAACAGCTGCCTCCGGGCTGGCCTATTTCCCTCACTGTTGAGGCGGCGCAAATTGGTCCTTCTTAAGAAAGAAGGTCGGCCCGCTGAGTCTCCCTCGGCGTACCGCCCGATCTGTCTGCTCGACGAGGTGGGGAAGCTGTTCGAGCGCATCATCGCTTTTCGCCTCGTTAGGCAACTGTCCGCTCTGTCCCGCTGTGGCCGAGAGCCAGTTTGGCTTCCCAGTGGGCCGCTCCACCGTACGTGCGGTGTTAAAGGTGAGTTTCCACACGATATTGTCAAAGCATTTAACACCCTGCTCTGGTCGGCCATCCTAGAGGGTCTTCGGCGCTATTGGGTGCCATGTGATCGGTTCCTACCTATCGGGCAGGTGGGTGGAATACCTACACAGGTCGGGCGCTATGGTGGCGAGGGAGACACGACGCGGTGTCTCACAGGGATCCGTTTTTGAGCCTATCTTGTGGGACATCGCATACGATGCGGTCCTGCGGGCCGACTTCCCCACGGGGTCAACGGCATGTGTTACGCGAATGACACTTTGGGGCTGGCCATCGGAGGAGGGGGGGGGGTACAGACGGACGTTTTGCCTCGCCGAATGCGGGGTGGCCTGCGTCGTCCGGCAGATCGAGGAGCTAGGACTTCGCGTGGCTCCTCACAAGACAAAGGCGATGTGATTTTTCAACCCTCGTCGCCGTGGGGAGCCGCCCAGGTCCTCGCTCCAGGTAGGTCAGACGGAGGACAAGGTGGGCTTCAGGTTGAAATACCTGGGGCTCACTTTGGACGGCCAGTAGCACTTTGCCGTCTACTTCGATCGTTTGACCCCCGAGCGGAACGGATGGCAGGCCTGTTGGGTCGCTTCCTCCCGAACCTCGAGGGGTCCGGGGATGGTGTCCGCCGTGTATGCGCGAGAATCGTGCTATCCATGGCCCTTTACGGGACTCCGGTCTAGGCCCACGACCTGATGGCTTGCCAGCACAACCGAATCGAGAGACGATTGACCATCAGGATCGCGCGGGCATACCGCACGGCCGCCTACGCGGCAGCAATGGTTCTGGTGGGACAGCTCCCTATGGACCTGTTAGCGGAGGAGGCGTGGGAGCTCCACGCTTTCCGCCGAGATGGAGATGCCCCGTCACAGCCGGCGATCGATTTGGAAGCCGCGAAGCATCAAGCTCGGCAGCGCGCTGTTGCGGAGCGGCGGCGACGCCTCTCCGGGCCCGCGAACGCGGCACGTCCTGCCCAGCCTTGAGAAGTAGCTGGGCAGGACCTGGGGCCGGCTGACCAACCGGATGACACAGGTATTTACCGGGCACGAATGCTTCGGTGAGTACCTGTGTCGGATCAAGAAGGAACGGGCGACGCAGTGCCACCGCTGCCGCGATGCTCAGGACACGGCGCAGCACACACTGGAGCATTATCCAGTGTTGGAAAGTCTGCGCCGTATCCTGCAGATTGAAGTAGGCATGGACCTCTCGCTGCCAGCAGTCGTGCGGGCGATGCTGAGCAGGAAGAGGTCCTAGCGCGCCGTGGTCTCATTCTGCGAGGAGGTCATGCCGCAAAAGGAGGCCGCTGAGCGGGTGTGCGAGAGAGTGGACCCATGGCACCGTTAGCGACGTCGGCGTCGCGTGGGGCGCAAGCGCCACCTGGTGCCCCGGCCTGATTAAGTTTTCTGCATAGTGGTGCGGTTGAGGGCGCACTATGGCGCCCATTGCACTAGTCGCACGATGGGGGGTTGCAGGCAGTCCGAGTGAAGGCCCCGCCACTATTGCACGCAATTCCCCGGAAGAGGGGGCAGCGCCCGCGTAGCGGTCGCGCGGCACCGTTAAATTAGCTAAGCAAGCTGGTGACCTCCTGGCCCCCCAAGCAAGGGTCGCCACAGCGACGCAGCGGAGGGGAGCACCGCGAGGTGTTGCTTATAGTTCCCGGTGCCCCGCCCCTCACTGTGCTTAGGATGACCACGGTGGGAGTTTTAGTCGGTAAAAATCCGGCTCTTCCCCGTCTTCCTTCCCCCAGAGAGTCGGGAATCTATGAAGATTTCCTCAAGTAAAAAAAAAGGGGGGGGGGGGGTTAAAGGCGGCTCGAGTAGGAGCTCGAGCCGTCATTGTACACGACGTTGAGGGACGTGCGTAGTAGTCGCGCAACGCCGTTAAATTCGAGTTGTGGTTTGTCTGGGGGATTCTCAAGACGCTCCAAGTACGGGCGACCGTTAGGGGAAGCAGCGCGGGGGAGTACCGTGATGTGTTGTTCGTAGTACTCGGTGCTCTTTCAAATTGCACATAGGATGCCTGCCGTGGGAGTTTTAGCTGATACAAATCCGGCATTTTCCGGACACTTCCTCCAGAGAGCCCGGGAGGCCATGAAGCTTCCCTCGCGTAAAAAAAAGGAAACAAATTGCATTGGTAGAACATTCTATATCAATACGTAACAAACCACCAGCCTTGTTAAGTTAATAAACAAAGGGAAATTTTGGTGAATTGGAAAAAACATGTAAGGAAAAGTTGCAAAAGCGAAAATATGCGAACAGGAAAAGATGTGACTAATGACAGGTGTGAATGCAGCACAACAGTGGAGACATAGAATATGAAACGTATGACGGATGAAGTTGCATTATATACAACTATTTGCAAGGAAGGAGCTACGGTGGTGAAATGTATAGAGCCTCGGACTTCCATGCGGGAGATTTACTGTAGAGTATTGCGCGATTTTGTCGAGCTCTCTCTTAGTCGGCGAAAGTTTGGGACTGGGAAGAAGTACCAAATCTCTCACCTGTAGATTAGGGCGGAAGGCACGCTGTTTTACCCGTTGACAAAGGGAATTTATGTAGTCTCTATCACCACGTTTTCCATAAGATCTCCATGATTCATCGGACCTTTTGTTAGCGGGAATATTGGCTTTCGTTGCAACTTAGGATGCTCAGCGTCGGGACTGTAGTCAGGGAGGAGCCCATCAGGAAATGTCTCGAAGTCACACCGATGCTTCATAGAGTGGCACCAATGGTACGTATTCGAGAGGCATTCAATATTGCAGAAGGGTGACGAAAAATGCTCGTAGGTTAGTGTGAGTGTGCTCATTATGCGTTCAAGATGAAATTTAATTTTGCTTTCCTCTGCACCTCTGCTTTCCCTAAACCAATGAAATGTGGTGCGGCAGGAGGAGAGAATGTCCACTCTCTTTCGTTCCATGTAATGTGATTCTGCAACTCAGGATTATGTTAAATTATGTAAGTTTGCGAAAATTGTAAATCAATTCCTGGTGGGGTCCTATGAAGTTGGTTTCGTTGTCGCTGTAGACAACATTTTGCGAGACGCCGAGACGTAAACCTCGAAAAAGCGGATAAAAACCTGCTGGTGTTTTCCGCTATTTCCAAATGGATAGCCCTGGAGGTAAGGCAGGCAAGGATCTTTTTTTACGTAAAGGAATCTTTATAGACTCCCCGGCTCTCTGGACGAGCCGGGGAAGTACCGAATTCCTGCAGGCTAAAACTCCCACGGCGGCCATCCTATATGTAGTTAGGGGCGGGGAGGGGCACTGGGAAGATTAAACAACACATCACGGTGTCCCTCCGCACTGCAGCCTCTTAGGGACTCCAATACTTGGGAGCATCTTGAAGACCTCCCAACCAGGTCTACAATCCTAATTTGACGTTACGCGACCGCCATGTAAAGCCGTTTTCTCCGGGGAGTTGTCTGCAATGGTGCCTCGAGCCCCTAGTCGAACCGTCTATATCCTCTAGTGATATCACTCGTGCTCATCGTGAATGAGTTCTCCCTCAGTGGGACCACCTGATAAATATTTTGTTGGGCGGGGGCGACAGGAGGTGTGTGCACTTCTCTCCATGGGCAGCTCTCCATAGAGATCTTGGCAAAGAGAGCTCCACGCCCTCCGCCAAGGTAGGGATGCCCCGTCGGAACCCGCAATCGATCTGGGGGCCGCGAAGCACCAAGCCCGGTAACACGCTGTGGAGGAGTGGCGTCGTCGCCTCTCCAAGCTTGCTAATGGGAGCAACGCGCTGCTGCGGCTATCTTGCCCAGTCTGGAGATGTGGCTGGGCAGGACGTGTGGCAGGCTGACGTATCGGATGGCACAGGTACTCACCGAGCATGGAGGTTCGGTGAGTACTTTTGTCGGATCGGGAACGAGAAGACGACGCAGTGCCACCACTGCCCCAATGTGCGAGACACGGCGCAGCACGCGCTAGAGCATTGCCGAGCGTGGGTAAGTCTGCGCCGTGTCCTGCAAGATGTCGTTGGATGTGATCTCTCGCTGCCGGCAGGCGTGAGAGCGAGGCTGAGCAGTGAGAGGTCCTGGTACGCTATAGCCTTCTTTTTCGAGCAAGTGATGTTTCAAGAGGAGGCTGCGAGCATGCGGATCGCGGCGCGGTGGCAGAGGCGGGAGTCGAGGGGGGTGTAGACGTCCCCCGTCGCCTCCGTCAGATGAATTTTATTTTTTAGCGTAGTGGTGACACTGAGAGCACAGACGCTCATTGCACGGGTCGCAGCACTGTGAGTTGCAGGCAGTCCGCGTGGAGGCTCGGACCGCCAATGAACGCTACCTTTCGGAGGCGACAGCGTTAGCGTAGCGGTCGCGCGACGCTGTCAAATTCGATTAGGAAGTTTGGGGTCGCTGATATCCGAGTACAGGTCGCAGTAGCAACGTTGCGCGGTGAGCCATCGTGATGTGTTACATGTAGTTCCTAGTGCCACTCCCCCCCTAACAGCGCTTAGGAAGCATGCCATAGAGGTTTTAGCTGGTAAAAATCCGGCACTTTTCCGGCTCTTCCCCCAGGGAGCCGGGGAGTCTATGAACATTTCCCTCGCGTAAAAAAAAAGAAAGAGTGAGGAGGCTTGCGCGTCTCGATGATCCTTGGGGCTATGCTGGCCGGGGCGAAAGCTCCTGGCAGGTACAACCATGTCGGACAGGTCCAAGGTGACAGGCCAGACTAAGAATGCACCTCCCAGGGGCCTAACAGCCTGTCTGCTAGGCACGGGTTTAGCGAACCCGGGGTTCCCGAGCTGGGGACAGACGTTGTCTCCTAATACCGGAAGCTCCTCAGCCGTTTCAACAACAATTGCAGGGCGTGACGATGGTACGTTGTGGCCTAAGGAGACCGGGGGGCTTGGCTTAATCGCCCGGCCCGCGACGAGAAAATCTCTATAATAAACCCTCAATCTTAAGGTATGGTGCGCGCCGAAGGGATGCATGGCCGGTGAGTAAGCCTGGCATCGAGCGACCAACAACTTCTGGGTACCTACCGACCCCCAGTCGTATTAGGCTTACCTAGGTAAGGCAGCTCTACCCAGGCGGACCTTCTGTTCCGACCACACTCGTGGGATTAGTATGGATAACATTATGAAACGTAATAAAAAAACAAACGTACAAGCTGGAGAACCAGAGGAGGCAAAAGCTTTGGAGCGGGAAACCTCTCGAAGCGAGACGGAGTTCTCGAGCAACCCAGGCAGGCTGTCCCTTAACGCTGCTGTGGTTCACGGTTATAGCGCTATGGAGGGAATTGTCGAGGACACAGGGTTCCCGACAGTGAGAGAGGACATCGCTCTCTGCCAGCCGATGGTTCGACTCGTAAGGGAGGCGGCAATAAATGCCAAAGTCGCCTTGGCAGGTGCCACATCGGCGAAGACGTGCTGGTGCAGGTCCCCGGGGAGTGTGTCCTCCGTAGCAGACCGCTCTACCGCTGCCGATGCGTCCACGCCCGCCTATTCTGGCGAGTCAAACGCGTCGTCAGTGTCGACGGTGTCTCGTGGGTAGGCGTCCTCAAGGGGACAAAAGCGAAAGAACCTCACAGCGGAGGCAGGCGAATACAGCCGGACCTCTCGCGAGGCATTGCCTGCGGAAACCGCCGTGCAGGCTGAGATGGAGCATCTCCGCACAGGAGACTTCGGGGCCAGGATCAAGCAACATCAGGTCTGACTATGTCCACCATCTGCGGCTTGCCGCTCGAGAGACTCGCGCTGCGGGGCTAGAGCTCCTGAAGCGAACGAAGGGATCAGGCGAGTCTCTTCAGCAGGAGATTCTCCGCTTGCGGGCGGAGGTAGGCAGTCTCCGGGAGCACCTCGCTGCCGTGAAGAAGAAGGCAGCCTTTAAGAACGTGGGAAAAGTATCCTCCCCGCGGAAAGATACCCCAACTAGCCCCAAAAAGGGGAACGGTAACGGGGCACGGCAAAGTGTAGTTGCGCCGCTGGTATGTTAGCAGGTGCCACTGTGCGAGCAGACCCCCGGGCCGAGCAGGGCGGCGGAGGGGTTGCCATCGGCCTACTCTCCTGCGCTGCTATTGTAAGCAGGTGAGTGCCATAATGGAGGGAAAATTTGCTGCCCTCAAAAGGGACCTCGCTAAAGGGAATGTGCGACGAGCAGATATGACCTCCCTCATCCCCTCGTCGAGAGAATCGTCGCGGTCACGGACTGGGGCGATGGCTAAACCAGTGAGGCCGGTTTCAATGGGGGTAGGAAAGAGTGGCGCAACCGCGCGCGTACCACAGGCTGGCAGACCTCAAGCCAACCCGGCCCGGGACACAACTCGGCACTCACCAGCACCGGTGCCTGCAGAGATGGCTCCACTCCCATTCTGGTCAAAGGTGCTTGGTCGCAAGGCCAGAAGGGTGGAACGGCCGCAGGTGGCGACCATCGCTACCCCTCCGGCAGCATCATCGACCTAGACCGTGATCTCGCCGGCCACAAAAGTCGGCGTCGATAGGCCAGGGCTGAAGAAGGTGAAGCTTGCCCGGCTGCCAAAAATGGCCGCAACACTCACCGTTCCCCAAGAAAGAGAATTGACGTATGCACAGGCGATGGCTACTGCCAGATCTAAAATAGATCTGGCAGAGTTGGGCATCGCCTCCATACGGCCCAGACGGGCGGCAATCGGGGAACTAGTTCTAGAAATTCCCGGTCCGGAGAGCGGCACGAAGGCAGCTACTCTCGCCGCACGGATGGCGGAGGCCCTAGAGGGAACAGGGGCAAAAGTCGTTCAGTCCACAAAAAAAAGCGGAGATTCGCGTAAGGGGGCTGAACGACTCCGTCTCGTCCCGTGACTTGGTACAAGCCATCGCCGCGGCGGGTGAGTGCCAGGAGGGGACGTCCTCCCCCTCTGGCTTGGGCTCCATATGGGCCCGATGCCCGCTCGTGGCGGCGAGGAAAATCGCCGCAGCTGGCCGTGTATTGGTTGGCTGGTCTTCCGCCAAGGTGGAGCTGCTAGCGGAGCGTCCTCTGCGGTACTTCCGTTGTTTGGAGCTGGGCCATACCAGCTCCAGGTGTCCGGGCACCGACGACCGTAGCGGGCGCTGCTACCGGTGTGGGGGTACTGACCACTTGACCGGAGCATGCGCGGCTCCACCTCGCTGCCTGATATGCAGCGACCTTGGGTAGAAAGCCGATCACCGCGTTGGCAGCGCGTCCTGTGCCGCAGTGCCCTCCAAAAGACGGAGGGGCCGGAGTTGGGCGAGGGGCGCAACGGCTGCGGCGGTTGCCGGGCCGCCAGACGCACCGTCCGCTCCCGTGCCGGCGGCAAACTCGAAAGCCGCCCGTGTAAAAGCGACGAAGGAGCCGACAAGGCTGGTAGCTGGCCTGGAGGAGGCCATGGACATGCAATAAACTTCATGACCACTCGCCTCCTCCAGGCCAATCTGAATCACTCGCGCGGGGCCCAGGACCTAATGGTCCAGATCATGCGCGAGTGGAACATCGGGCTGGCGGTTGCCGTGGAGCCGTATCGCGTCCTGGGCCACCCAGACTGGGTGGGGGATGCGAGCGGCCTCGTGGCGATCGTCAGGTTCGGCACGCCGCGCGCACCGCCCCTATCGCTGATCGAGCGCGGGGCGGAATATGCGGCGGCACAGTGGGTGGACATGGTGGTGGTAGGATGTTACATCTCGCCCAATTGCGGTCTTGAAGCGTTCGAGATGTACCTGAGTGAGGTCGGGCAATGAATTGTCGGACTAGCTCCTCGCCCGGTATTTGTGCTGAGAGACTTTAACGCCCACGTCACGACGTGAGGGTCCCCCAGAAGCGACGCACAAGGGCGGGTAATGCTCGACTGGGCAGCAGAAGGGGAGCTCCGTTTACTGAACCGGGGCTCCACACCGACGTGCGTAAGGTGGCAGAGGCAGTCCATCGTCGATCTGACGTGGGCAACCCCTGCCGCTGCACGTCGCGTGTTGGGCTCGCGAGTGGCGGCCGAGATGGAGGAGTCTCTCTCGGACTATGTCTACGTCCTGATGAACGTAGCCACCACTCGTCGGGCAAACAAGACTCGACACGGCCGTCCGGGGAGCAACGCACCGCCGCGATGGTCGCTTAAGCGACTAGACGAGGACATCCTGATGGCGGCAGCCCACGCCGTAGCGTGGCCGGAGCGCAATCCAGCTGAGCCCGTCGATGTGAGGGCGGAGTCCGAGTGGCTCCAGGGCGCAATGACGACCGTATGTGATGCCGCCATGCCCCGGACCAGACTCCGAACTCCTCGCGCGGTGTACAGGGTGGTCGGGCGCGATAGCACACTTGCGCGCAAAGTGTGTGCGCGCCCGGCGCCGGTGCACCCGTGCCCGCAGAGGGCGGCATCGCGACGAGGCGTGGGTTGCAGACCTGTATGAGGGCTTCCATGAGGTGCAGGTAGCCATCAGGCAGGCCATCAAAGCGGCCAAGGCCCAGGCTTGGCAAGAGCTCCTCGCGATTCTGAACAAGGACCTAGGGGGGCGCCCATACCGTATGGTAATGGGTAAGATTCCCCCATGGGTCCCACCGATTACGGAGTCCCTAGACCCTCAGCTTCTTGGGGGAGTTGTCTCGGCGCTCTTCCCCGACTCTCCGGGGAGAGTGCCGCGGCGGCACCCGCCTGATACGCTTCTAGACCCTACAATCTGGTCCGACGAGCTGGAGGTTACGAGAGAGAAGCTGTTCAGAGCTTTTAAGCGCCTCGGGGCCCGACGCACTGCGCGGGTGACATCCCTGGACGGGCCTGGGTCATGACGCGAGGCGTCCTCGGAGCCAGACTGGTGGAGCTATTTAATAGCTGCCTCCAGTCTGGCCAGTTCACCCCACTGTGGAGGCGGAGCCGTCTGGTCCTTATTAGAAAGGAAGGCCGGCTCGCAGAGTCTTCTTCGACATCCCGCCGATCTCTCTGCTCAACGACGTGGGTAAGCTGTTTGAGCGCATCATAGCTTCTCGCCTCGTCATGCACCTGTCCGGCACAGGCCTCACTCTGGCCGAGATCCAGTTCAGCTTCAGACTAGGTCGCTCGACCGCCGACGCAGTCTTGCGTGTGAGCTCGCCCTCGATAGCCGGCTGGCTATGTCACCTCCTTCCAAACCTCGGGGGGCCTGAAGAGAGGGTCCGCCGCCTGTATGCCGCTGTTGTGCGGTCCGTGGTTCTGGACGGGGCCGCGGTATGGTCGCGTGACCTGATGGTCAACAGGCACAAACGGGATCGGCTACGCCGAATCGAGAGGCGGATGGCCATCAGGACCGCGCGGGCGCACCGCACGACATCCTACGCGGCATACCTGGCGGAGGAGATGAGGGTGAGATTTTCTCACTTCACGTCCCTCCGTCGAGCCGGAGATGCTCCACCGGAACCGGTAATTGATGAGGAAACCGTTAGGCGTCAAGCCCGGGAGCGCGCTGTTTCGGAGTGGTAAAGACGCCTCTTCAAACCCACCAACACGGGACAGCGCGCTGTCGCAGTTGTCCTGCCCAGTCTCGAAAAGTGCCTGAGCAGTACCTGGGAACGGCTGATCTACAGGCTGACGCAGGTGCTCACCGGGCATGGCTGCTTCGGTGAGCACCTGTGTCGGATAGGGAAAGAGAGGACGACGCAGAGCCTGCCATCACTGCCCCGATGCGCGGGACACGGCGCAGCACACGCTGGAGTTTTGTCCATCGTGGGAGTGCGAGCGCTGTATCTTGCGAGAAGTAGGAGAGGACCTCTTGCTGACAGTCATCGTTCGCGCGATGCTGGCCCGCGAGAGGTCCTAGAGGGTCCTTTCTGCGAGCAAGTAATACTTCGGAAGGAGGCGGCGGGACGTATCCCCGCAGTGGTAGTTGTAGTATGCATTTACTTGGGTTTAGCGAACCCACGAACCCGAGCTCACTACATCGCACTTTACTCACCAAGAAAGACAGAAAACATAATAACCTCTGGAGGCACCCTCCTCTTTGATCAAGGGCAACGAAGACGGGAATCTGTATCAATTGGACAATATTGCCTCTATTATAGATGACAAATTAAGCGACAGCGAAGATTGTATTTACAATCCTTTTGGTAATAGCTCGGTGAAGCATGAGGACTTCGCCAGCTCTAGAACTTCCGCTTCCTTGAACGTGGAAAGAAATCGCTGCCTTCGGCAAACAAGGAAAGTGTCACTGCTGATACCAACACCGAATGTGATAGAAAGAAATACGGTTCCCAGCAAAGCTCTGAGATGGAGAGCATTATTAGGCTGAGGATACGAGAAGAGCAATAGATGCAAAAATGCATAGAAAGCATCGCGCGGATGAAAGCAACAATGTTCAAGCAGCGACATACAAGCACTGATATTAAAAATGGTATTAACTGAACTAGAAGAGGCCGTTGATTTTATGCTCAAATATAGAAAGCATTGGATGTTCATTGAAAGGGACTTCGGAACAAAAACTACAGTAAAAGCTAAAGCAACGCAGATTTTATGAGAAAACGGAAAACTACACGACCAAGGAAGAGTTTTCCAGCCGCATAGGGTACATGATGCAACGCCAAGGAGAAGAAAAAAAGGAAAACAAATCTTTCGACAATTGGACAATCGTAGAAGGGCAAAAAAACCATAAACACCAGAACAAAGAGCAGGGAAGCAGCGAACCAGCCATTAAAGAAGACGAAAAACCCCGAGGAGGCCGCTACAAAAGAGGCTACAAACTCAGACCTGACACGCTGCATATAAGATCGGCACAGGGTAAATCATACTCTGACGTTTGGACAGCAATACGCCAAAATGTACGGCCGGAAGATACAGAAACGGAGGTTAAGTGTATACGCCAATCCAGATCCGGCGGGATTCTACTCGAACTCGGAGATGGAACAAAGTGCAAGGAAGTTTTCTACGAAACTTTGAGAAGCACTGTAGGAGATAACGCCACAGTGGATAACCTAGAACCCCAAATTATCATTGAAATCCGAGATCTGGATAGCATAACTAGTACGGCTGAAGTAGAAGCAACTATTAAAGAAGTTCTAAAAGACTTGGACATAGAAGTAAGTATGTTCATCACAATGTCAAGAACAAACAGCAGGGAACAAAAGATGGCTATAGTGCAAATAAGAGAACGAATAGTCTACAATCTTCTCCAATCTGCTCACATAAAAGATCGATGGACAAATTGCAGAATAAGGAGAAGAATAATAATAGTATAAGAATAATAATTCGGGTACGGCTATCGACAAACAGAATATAATGGACCAGATAGAAGAGCGCTGGGCATATGTTCTCAGTGTGGGGAAACAGGTCATAAAATAAAAGAATGTCGCTCTAAATCTAAATGTTTTTTATGCGCAGGGAAATACCCTGCAGTAGAACACCGATCTGGGACCAGGGAATGCACGACTTCTCAACCCACGTTAAAGGCGGCGGAAGAACGATACCGACCTCGACAGAGCAAATAACAAGAGTATTGCAAGGAAACCTCCACAGAGCGTTAACTGCGGACGATTTACTTAACCAACTCATAGTAGAACGAAAAATAAACATAGTGATTATAAGCGAACAATACAAAGAAAAAAATAAGCCAGGGTGCTATTCGGATATACTTGGTACAGCCGCTGTGTGGATACCAGACTCAAAAAATATCCAAGTCACAGCAGATGGTAAAGGAGAAGGTTTTGCGTGGATAAAGATCGGGAAAATAACTCTCGTGAGCTGTTATCTCACCCCAAACGATAGCATATCAGAATTCCAAAATAAGCTCGAAATGATAGAAGACACACTTTAAAAACATGGGGGTAATCAAATACTAGCAGGAGACTTAAACTCTAAAGCAGCCGAGTGAGGTATGCTACAGACTCCAGAGAAAAAAGAATTTTGGAAATGGCAGCCTGATTAGGACTAAATGTTATAAACATAGGAAACGCAACGACATTCAGGCGAGCGGGATGTGTGGGGACAATCCCAGATATCACCTTAGCACCAGAATGTATAGCATCAAAAGTGGTGGAATGGTATGTAATAGAAGATTACGCAGGCAGCGATCATCAATATAATACATACGGGTTGCAGGAGGAACCAACAGAGCAACACAAGCAAAGCCGGAAAAACACAGGTGGAACGTCGCAAAATTAAATGAAGACACCTTCTTAGCAACAATCGAGAAATATAAAAGGGAAATAGTCGAAGGGTAATCAGATACCAAGACAACAGTGAAAACGATGATACAGCTTGTAACTAAAGCCTGCGATGCCTCAATGCCCCGGGTAGTAAATCCTCGTACAAAGCGCAAACCAGTGTACTGGTGGAGTGAGGAAATTGCATTTCTTAGAAAAGAATGCATTTGCCTCAGACGAAAATACACCAGAGCGCAGAAAAAACGCACAGGGCAAAGCGAAGTAGAACAATATAAGATGGCCAAGAAAAGCCTTAGAATAGCTATCAAAAGAAGTAAGAAACTTAAATGGGAAACCCTCCAACAAAAGATAAATAACAACCCCTGGGGGTTAGGATACAAAATAGTTACACAAAAACTTGGGCTACTTGCTGCAAGTCCAATGCTAGAAGCGGCGGAGACTAAAAAAATTGTAGACACACTTTTCCCAACGCACCCAGCGAGGACCCAAGATATCTATGATGTGCTCCTAACAGAAGTCCCGCTTTTTAATGAAGACGATCCGAGGCAAGCAGCAAGCGGCACGAAAACCAAAAAAGCACCAGGCCCAGATGGCATCCCAACGGAAGCGATAAAACTGATTGCACAACACTATCCGCAGCTGCTGCTAAAAACGTACAACCAGTGGCTAACCAACGGCAAATTCCCCAAGGTATCGAAACGATAGCATCTGGTCCTAATAAGCAAGGGTAAAGGACACCCTAGTTCACCCTTATCGTATAGACCCTTATGTATGCTAGACACAGCTGGGAAGCTCATGGAACGACTTTTGCAGCAACGCCTAACATCAGCTATCCAAAACGCCGAAGGGCTTGCTCAGAGGGAATACGATTTCAGATCATGCCGCTCCACGATAGATGCAATACGAGAGGTGGCACAAACATTTTACAACGTGCAACAAGAAAAGCATCGCCCAAAGAGAACAGTGTTGTTACCAATACTGGATGTGAAAAACGCCTTTAATTCTGTTAGCTGGATCAACATAATTAACGCATTAAAAGCTACGTTCAAAATTTCAGAATACCTGCTGCGCACAATTATAGATTATCTACGCGATCGGGAATTGACGTATGATACTCTGACTGGAGCACGCAGGAAAATGATTACATCCGGCCTACTTAAGGATCGATCTTAGGACCGGACCTCTGGAATATCTTTTATGATACAATACTGCGAGTAGATATGCCAGATGATACCTTCTTGGTTGGATACGCCGACGATATTGCGGCAGTAATTACTGCAAGAAACACTACGGAAGCTCAAAAAAGATTAAACCAGGTCATGGTACGAGTGCATACCTGGCTTCAAGAACACAATCTAACGCTAGCAACAGAAAAAGCGGAAATAATTTTACTTACGAAAAGGCGTATACCGACCTTAATCAAAATACAATTAGAAGATGAAAAAATCCGCACAAACAACGTTGTAAAATATCTAGGAATACGAATAGACACAAAATTCTCGCATTGGGCACCAATTAAATACGCAGCAGAAAAAGCATCAAAGACAACTGCCGCCCTAAATAGACTGAGGGGCAACATTGGAGGCCCTATATCGAGCAAAAGAAAACTGTTGATGGCTGTAACACACAGCGTGCTTCTCTATGGTTGCGAAATCTAGGCAGATGCGCTCAAAAAAGAAAAATAGAGAAAACAAATTGCAGCAGCGCAAAGGAGAGGAGCCCTCAGAATAATATCCCCGTACCGTACAGTGTCGGAACCTGCTGTAATGGTGATAGCAGGCGTGCTTCCGATCGACCTCATGGTATCACAAAGGAAACAAGTATACGAACGTAAATCAGACATAGGAAAGAAAGAAGCTAAAATACAAGCCGAAGAGTACAGTATTAAAAAATGGCAAAACCGATGGGAAAATGAAAAAAGAGGAAGATAGACAGCAAGATTAATAAAGGATTTACGACAATGGAAGGATCGAAATTTTGGACAGGTAAACTTTTACATCACATAGTTTCTGACAAGCCACGGATAATTTAACGGATACTTATTCAAGATGGGGAAAGTGGATAGCCCAGTATGCGCATACAGAGACAAGGAATACAACGACGCATATCATACCATCTTTGAATGCGAAAGGTGGTTGGGTGACCGGTAAAACCTAGAGAATGAGATAGGAAAAATATCAGCAGACAATATAATCAGTATAATGCTTATCAGCGAAAAAAACTGAGGAAAAATTACCTCATTTATTGAAAATAAGATGCGTAAGAAAATAAAAGACGCAACAAACAATAAGCACCAACATAAATAGCCAAGAGAACATAAAAGCCACCACTTTGCAGCTCTGCGAAAGCTGTTCCGAAGTGGGCACCGTGGCTTCAAATGGAGGCGGTTTTTTAGTGGGTGCGAGTCCCACACACCGGGAACTTGATGCTCCGGGCGATGCACAATGCATTTTTCTCCCTCCTGCTGTAAAAAAAAAGGAGGGGTGGCAGGACGCGCAGGCGCCTTCTGTCGCCCCCGCCTAATTAAGCATTTTTCTTTGTAGTGATGCCACGGAGGGAAAGGCTCATCCGTACGATTGCACGCAACTCTCCGGGTGGGATGGCTTTGCGTGGCGGCCACGCAACGCTGTCAAATTAGGTGTTTTGGCGGTTTTAGGTGGTCCTCACAAGCCTCCCATGTATGGACAGCTCTAAGTGGCCGCCATGGGAGTTTTAGCCGGTATGAATCCGGCACATCCGCGGCTCTCCCCTCAGGAAGCTGGGGAGTCTATGAAGATTTCCCCTACATAAAAAAAAAAAGAAGAGGAGCCAATGCATCCACCAAGAGCGACAGTTTGGTGTAGATTTTGGAGTGGTGGCATAATTGGCCCATTTTTCTTTGAAAATGCTGCTGGAAACGCCGTTACCGTCAATGGCGACCGTTACAGAGTTATGTTGACCAACACTATGAATGTGAACGACCTTTGGTGTCAACAAGATGGTGCCACATGCCATACAAGCCGACTGACAATCGATCTCTTGCTCACGAAATTTGACAACCAAATAATCAGCCGTTTTGGAGATGTCAGTTGGCCTGCGCAAAGCTGCAATTTGACGCCGTTAGACTTTTTTTCAGTTTTAAAACATAACATCGCGACTGTTATTAGCGAGATAGGCGACGAAATCATCGAAAAAATGCTGGAAAACTGGATTCGCAGGATGGCTTACTGTAAGGCCAACAGAGGGAGCAACACAAACAAAATTGTTTTTCTTCCTTAAATCGGAGACTTTAATCTTCAGAATAAAAAAATTTTTGTTGTAAATATTGATGTAGACTCATGTTATAGCGTTTTTAAAAACAAACATTTAAATGGCTCACCCTTTATATCTTATTAAACCTCATCCCTTATTATTATGTTATGTGTAATTCCTCTTGGCGTACACCACCGTGCTTTTCTCATAGGACTAGGTATTGGACGTGTAGTTGAAAACAGCACTGCCTACTGCATGTAGATGATGCTACTCGTCTGTCGGAAGGTCCATCTAAAAGTGCTATCTCATTTCAATGTGCTGAAGCAAAGGTTGGATTAAATTCATTTATCACTTCTGCAAGTAATGCCGTTGTCAAGCAAATCATTTCAAATCGTACGTCACCGGTTAGAGCCTTGATTAACTAAGGCTCACAAACCATGCTCATATCAGGATATGTAGCGTTATATGTGTGCGCAAAGCGAATTCATATGGTGACAATCATTTCGGCCGTTGGTGGCACAACTATCGGCAGAATTCGTTACGCGTCAACTATTACTGTATTCCCCAGAGAGTTAGGTACACCGTTGATGATTACGACCGTACTTTTCATTCTTAACGTCTTATGCACAGAAACGTATCATGAATTAGTCACAATTTGACGGTCTTACTTAGTTAGTATAGGCGGATGCTAATTTGACCAACTCCGACCCTATTCATGTTATAAATGGAGCAGACGTGGGCATACATACCATAGACGGGTTCGAGCATATGACGGCGGACGGGGGAGGGATACGCCACGAGGAGGAAATGATGGACCTTGCTGCCTTACCGACCGTGCTGTCTTACCGACCGTGTTCAGTGCTGCCATCTACCGTCTCACCCCCTCCCCTCT
Source organism: Ampulex compressa (assembly GCA_038496175.1). Classification (NCBI taxonomy): domain Eukaryota; kingdom Metazoa; phylum Arthropoda; class Insecta; order Hymenoptera; family Ampulicidae; genus Ampulex; species Ampulex compressa. The sequence goes on from JBCFXI010000934.1 coordinate 28,172, forward strand.
GCCGATCTTCCCACTTCCAATATGGCCAACTACTCACCGGTTACAATATGGTCAACCAGCCATCTGCTTTCAATATGGCCAATCACGTGCCACTACCGATCCAGCCGCTTTTTAATCCGGTTGATTACCCCCCCCCCCCCCATCGATCCACTCGCTTTAAATCTGGTCGATCACCAGCCACTACCGATTCATCCACTTTTAATGCGGTTGATTACCACCACCCAGTGACCATCTATCCGTTTTTTTTTTGATATGGTTGATTACCAGCCAGTGAAAATTCTTGACTGCATACCGTCCTGCATATCGCGATGACTCGTCCTCTCGCGGTCGAGACTTTAAACAATACGCATCGGGGTATAAGGGGGTAGGAGCGAGAAAGGGAAGAAAGAAAATTTGTAAACACAATATGCAGGTACGTTAAAAAGAACAAGCAAATTATTTGTTTAAAAAAAGAACTAGCCAAATCTCACAGGTATATATTTTATCACACGTACACTGTGTGTTAATGCCCTTAATCCTTACTGGCGTTTCGTTCACTTCGTCGAACATCCGCGTTTACCTTTTGAAAGTTGCACTGAACGTGGCCGTTCTCTTTCTCTCTCTCTCTCTCTCTCTCTCTCTTCCTTTCCTTCCCCCCTCCCCTCTCTCTTCTGAAATTTACTTTTAATAGCCGGATATCCACCGGTATTGTCGCCAAAATCTCATATCTCGATCCGGCAGAATTCTTCCGAGCAGCTCACGAATTGGCCTGTGACCACATTTTTAGGATGGTCAGCAAATATCACATCATAAAAGTAAATGCTGAATTAAATACTGAATACTCTAATACGAATGTAGAAAATGGGGTAAACTCATTTAGCACCAAAAATCACGCACTGGACTTATCGTCCGATATTGAAAAATGGTATCAGGAGCACGTCATCGCACCGATTTTGGGGAAAATGGAGGCGTTACAGGAGCGGCATAGCGATTGGGTGCATGTGTAAATTCAGAGTATATGCATCAATGTCAATAAACATAACCCGTTACATGTAAGATACAACCTGCAGACGCCTAATTTTATCAACAGGAAGAAAGTTGTGTTAAATATAAAGAGTGAGGATAATACATGTTTTGCATAGGCCACCTTTGCAGCCCAAAACCCAAAGGAAGGAACGCTAATCGGATGCAGCCATACTCCCACTATACAGATGTGTTAAACGACAAGCATTAGTTTACCCATACAATTGCGTGAAATTTCAAACTTTGAGGAGGACAACAATATATCTATAAATATCTACACACACGAAGTATCCGAGAGACAAAAGCAGGGGGAGATAATTGTATTACTGCGTATTACCATGAAGCTCAGGAATCGTCACGTAAAATTTTTATATATTAAAAACACTTGAGCACGTTCATTACATGCTGATAAAAAAACCTATCTTGACTCGTTTGATCTGGATTGTCACACAAAAAAAATGAAAAAACATTTTTGTCACAGGTAATGTTTAGGTGTGTGACAGTCCGTCAGGCCTTAACGAAGGCAACCGGCCGGACGGTTTGTTTATATGTTTATTTATATTAATGGGCTCGGGCCTCCGAGCTTCGGATGACGGTGACGGACTTGGTATAGGATTTGAATGATGACACACCTTAATTTGAAGTAATAACCAATCGTTTATTCAAAAAATAAATTGTGAAATCAAAAATCGTTCCTGATTGTATTCTGCGCAAGATCCTCATTGGGATCCGTGTATGATCGGGGTCGCGATCGGACCTTTGCTCTGTGAGCGACGAAGAACTAATGTTACGTTGAAACAAATATTAATAACGCGTACGCGGGTCGGTGAATCACTTGTGACGTGATCTCAGCTTTTACGACTCTAGAACTGCAGGTCGAGAAATAAACGTAGTGCGTAGTGTTTACGGAATTCGCGTGACCTTATAGGTATGATCCCCCCGCTTGCCTCTCCCCTGGTGGATAAATTTAGATCTGTCGATGCGTCTTCTCGCGGTCAATGCTATAGGTTTTTCATTGACTTTCCTACACAACGAAGCGAGTGAGGATTGCCTTTGTCGCGTGCCTTCTGGCTTCCCCTTGAAACAAGGAACGACAAACAGCAGGCGTAATGCGTGGGTCGCTCGAAGAAGCTTAGGACAACTCACAAGGGTACTAGAGCCCTGCGAGTTTTCCAGCTCCCGGGAAACGACTTCAGCTCAGCTCTGTCCATCTCGTTTACGCGACCTGAGCTGACGAAATTGGCAACCGTATCTGTCCGGCCGCAATTGCGGGGGGAGGAGAGTAGGGTCCGAGATCAGCTTCCTGGAGAATATCCCGTCAATGTACGTGGGTTCGGCAATCTGAAGATCAAGCGTTCCCACGATGCCCGAAGACGCACCAGGGATTGCTCGCGTACTTTCCGGGACGGGAGTACGATTAGTGGGAATGGTTGCTGACGATGGTCATTGATCGGCGATACATAAACTCGCTATGAGAATCGGTAGGCACCGAGATGATTGGGTCACAAGGCTGTACCGTGAACCCGCACTGCCCAGAACCGGTCAAAAGCTACACCACCTAAACGCACTTTGCCAGGCACAGTGAAAACGTCAAATCTAAGACAAGTAGGGTACCTTAGTGATCTAAGTCGTCTCAGAGGCGCCGTGTGGGTTAGCAAGAGTTGTCGGGTATAAGTAGAACCGTACGTCCCAGTAGCACCAACCGTTCTCCGTTCCGGCAGATGTCGATTTATTTGTCGTCGCGAAATATGAAGCTAATAACGATTATTTTGTATTCGGGACTATCGCGCCCGAATACAAGCAAGACCCTTTTGTACAGCAACTCCCGCAAGTGATTGTGCTAATGTGCACACTACTTCGTATAAGATCTAAGCAAATGACCAAGTGCGTGAATTGAGAACTGGGCGCGCATGCCTTATGCTTCTAAATACGTCCTTCCGATTTAACCACCAGATGCAGAGTACGACTCTCCTGCGGTGCATCGACCTCCTTCGATCGGACGGTCTAGGAGATTTCCTGTAATTTAAATTATCAACTACAGCCTCTCATTCCGGTCATATTCGGTAATCTTTCCGAATATGATGCCCATTTCTTGATGAAAGCACTCGTAAAATCATCCACCGGCTCTATCAAAGTATTACTCATTAACAAAGAAGGGTACATTTTATTTCCCAAATTTGATAAAAAATGTAAATTGTACTTTTGATTCGATAAATTTTTGGCATCAAGTTTACACAAACTTTTGCTATATATAAAAAAACACAAATTAACAATATTTAGGGTACAATTTCTAAACTTACACGTTGAACAAATGGGATCACTGATACGCAAGGGGGTCTTTCCGTATTTATGCGAATTCTTGTGCAAAATTGAAAGAGATACAATTGACAGAGCTTTTACAGCACACTGACTGACACCGAGATAAGTGACGATGACTATAATTTTGCATAAAGAATATGAGCAATGTTTCATACTAGGACTCTTGGGGAATGCAGCGACTTATAGCTAAAAACTGACATACCACTACTAGCCGAGGTATTTGAAAATTTCCGTAGACAATGTATACAAAACTATTACCTTAATCCAGTACATTATTATACATTACCGGGATTCACGTAGCACACAATGTTAAAATATACGGGGATAAAGTTCGAACTACTATCTGACATAGGCATGCTGTTAATGATTGAACGGGGCATTTTCGGAGGGCTCAGGCAATGTTCCTACAGATATGCACATGCTAGCAATAAATATATCGATTATATATATGTACATGCTGAATCAATAATTTGTTCCGGGAGGGGGGGGGGGGCAAGGAGAAGCTGGAATGCGATCATGGAGGTGCCAAGTGGCAGGGATCGGCTGCACCTGGTTTACCGACTCTACGCTCGACATACGCGCTATTTACAAACTGTGCAGGAATGTATAATTATCGTTGTTACAATACACATTGGCATATTTAATTGTATTATTTATAGAAACGTGTAAATACAATATTATAGAGCCTAATATAACTTATTGCTAATCCAAGAAGGTGAGAAAAGAACGAATTAACTTTTAAGTGTCCTTTAAGAAGAAACTTTTGAATCAGAATTATTACAAATAAAGATTTCGTAATATTAATTGCGCAACCAATTGTTTCAATGTAAAATAACTTGTAGTTCAGTCAAGACCCGTGTCATAACCCTGAGCAGAACCATTTTATAACTCTGAAAAAGTGCATTATAGCTTTGAAATTAAACAATTAATAATCAGTCCTCGCACAACTACTTGATTTAATTCTTTTAATCGATAAATGTTACCAAATCGTTATGTGTAATAATACTGATGCAAAAGTTCCTTCTCGAAGGACATCTTTTCAATTTTAAAAGATATTTCATTCTTTTTCCGCCTTCTTGGATTAACAATAAGTTATATTAGGCTGTATAACGTTGTATTTCCATATTTCTATGAATAATACAATTAAATATGCCAACGTGTATTGTAACAACAACAATTATATATTTCTGCGGAGTTCGTAAATAGCGCGTATATCGATCACAGAGTCTATAAATCTGGACCAATCGACCCCAGCCGCTTGACACCGCTACGGTCGCATTCCACCTTCTCCTTGCCACCCTTCAGGGATCGCGGAACAAATTATTGATTTGGTGTGTACAATCATTATCTTGTCCGCTCGCGCTGGTGTTAGTACTACTGTACTTATCGTAATTCCTTAAATCTAATCCTTTCCGCTGATGACGGAGTCCCAGTCTTTCGCCGGCATCCGCTCGCCCCCCTACCCCTCCCACCCCTCTCTTTCTCTCTCCATCTCCCCTCCCTCTCTCGCCCTCTTTCCCCCTCTCGTCCTCCCTCCCTCCCTCCCACCCTCCCCCTCTCCCCCCTCTCTCCAGAATTCTCCAGGATTTCTTCTCGCTTTTTCTTATTTATTCTCCGTCTCGTTCATTTGCTCCTATTTCTCCATAAACCCCTTCACCGTCTTCCTCTAACATCCTCCACACCTCTTTCTTGTATTCCCCTTTGATTCCCTCTCTTCTCCCTATAGCATCACATTCTGCCTCCCATACTCATTCTCAAGTTTCTTTCCCCAGCGCACAAATCTTACACTTTCTCTCTACCTCACTTATCTCTTTTCCTTCATCTCATTCCTCATTCTAAATCTAGCTACCTTCCCCCATCTGCTTTCACTTTACCCCATTTTCAAGTAGATATCTCTTACATCCTGATTTATTTGTATCACTTATTGTACTTTGATTCATCTATCTTTCCCCTCTCCCTTTCCTGTCTCTTCCAGCGGTCTTCCAGCCCACTACCATCTTCTCAAATCCTTCTTTACTTCCTTCCTTCCTTCTTTCCTCAATCTCCGTTCCACTTATCCCTCCTTGTTCCAATCGCTGCCTTCTCTCCCAGCTTCTGTCATCTCTTCCCAGCGTGCCCTAGCTAATGCCTCTCCTTTTCTCTGTTGCATCCTTTTTTCATAACCCCACTCCCTGATTGCTGTCCTAATCCCCAAACTTTTCCTCCCTAGCTCCTCCCTTAGCATATACCCCGGTGTGTTTCTCCCTACACCCATCACCCACCGTAGAAATTTCTCTTGCAACTTCTCTAGCCCTCCTCTCTCTCCGTACCCCCATATTTCCATCTTAAACTTGGCACCGCCCATATCAATCTATCGAAGAGCCATAACCTCATTCCCTAATCTCCGCCAAACTTTCTCTTCCCAATTCCCTATACCCTCTCCATCGCAACCGCTGCCCTCCTTGCTCTCTCTTTGATTTGTGTCTCTTGGCCTCCATTCTTTTGGAAGATGTACTCTAAATAAATTATTCCTCTTAACCTCCTGAATCCTCTTTCTTTTTCACCACCATTTAGCCCCCCCCCCCCCCTTCTGAACCTTACAATCTTCGATTTCCCTACATTCAGATTCAGTTTTCTACTTTCCAAATACCTCTTCAGCCTTACCACCAAGTTTTTCATTTCCCCCTCTTTCTCCGCCAGTAGTACGATATCGTCCGCATATGCAAGAACATACAGCCCCTCCTCCTCTAACCCCACCGCACTTCACCTTTCCGAATTCTTTCTCTAGATCTGCTATTAGTATATTAAATAAAATTGGGCTCACCGGGCAACCTTGCTTTAGACCTTTGGCGGTCCAGCAGACCTCCCCCTCTTTTTCCCTCACCTTTACTCTACTCTTTGTATACCTCATTAACTCTTCTACTCACCTCACCAATCTTTCTTTCACTCCCCTTTTCTTTATTGCCTCCAAACACCATCCCTCTATCCACTGAATTAAAAGACGCCTTCAGGCCTACTGCAAAAGCCACTGACTTATCTTCGTCCTTTCCTATTTGCCTGTTCACCAGATAGTTCAATATATAAATATTGTCTACCGTCCCTCTACCATTCTAAATCTAATATTCCTGTATACATCCTATACAGTGCGGGCATCACCGTCACTCCGCGGTAATCTCCTACCGCAATGTCACTTCTCTTTTTATTCACCGGCATCACCAACCTCTCTTTCCATACTTCCGGCCATCCTTCCCCCCTCTATACCTTATTACAGTATCCTCTTGTCCATTCTCTTAGCGCCTTGCCCCCGTACCGCCATACTTTCCCCGGTGTCCCATTCTTCTTCATCGCGTTGCCGTTCTTTATCACCACCTCTCAACCACCTCCCTAAATACCTCCTCGCTTATTTCTTTTTCCTCTACCTCCCGTCCTTCCTCTTTCTTTCTTTCTTCTCTTCGAGCTTCTTTTATGACCCTCCTCTCTACCGCTCCTAACGCCTTCTTAAAGTACGTGCTCCATTTTTCTACGTCTTTTCCCTTCACCACCTCCTCTCTCCACCCATTTTCTCTGTTTATCACATTTCATAACTTTCCTTCATTCCTTGCCTCCTTCACCCTCTTCTGCCACCTCTCTCTTTCCGCACTCTTCTTTTTCTCACATACCGCTCTATATTCTTTCTTCTTCTTATCGCCTACTCCCCCCCTCCTTCCGCCTCTAAGCCTTTAATGCCCTCTTTGTTTCTCTTTTACTCCGTCTACATTTATTGTCCCGCCATCTGCCGCCTGTCCCTCATCTTCTCCTTTGCTGCCATGTCTAACATGTCATTCTTAACCCTTCTTTCACCTTCCTCACTACTTCCTCTCACTCTATCCCACTCCAGTCCACTTCCAACTTCTCTTTTTTCATTCTTCCTTCAAATTCCCTCCGCTCTTCCTCGTCCCTGTGTCACGGACTATCCCACCGCTGTCACCAAATTTATGTCACGATCTATTCGTTTTGACCGTTTTTTAGTATAGTTTTAAGATAAAGAAATCTTCGGTTTTGGCTCAAGGTTTCTTATGGAGAAAAACTCGATTAACACGTTAAACGCCACGCCGGTTCCCTAGGGACTGGGGTTAGACTTTCCGTTCAGGCTAGGCCGGATCGCAGGGACCGGCTGGAGACTTTAGGTGCATATTAAAACATATTCACTCTATGCCGCCTTTTATCGAAAATAATTTCACTATTGTCACTTTCATACTCTTCATCTGACATTTTGAGGGCTAAGGTAAGATTTTTGTCTGCACTGGACCAAGAATCATAGAGGAGTGAATAAATATACGTAAAACATTTCGAAAATGCATCACGTATGACATTTATAATGTGTTTTGTATTACTTTGTAGTAACCTAAGCAAAGCCCCAGCCGCAAAACGATTTCAATGTAATCGTATCTAGCGCTCTAAACGATAAGCAAGACAAAACAGATTGAGCGCATGACGTGTTAGATGAATGTCCATATAAGCGTTTCCTTCCAAACATAAATATCTTCTACTACAATAAAGAAAAAATGGTCCTAAACACTTGCATCGAGTAAACTTTAATATGCTAGTAATGCACTTCGCATTGCTGCACCACGATACCAGCGCGCGTGGCCTGAACGGGATTTTCTTATAAAATCGCGTGGCAGTCAACGTGTTAAGAATACTTACAGTAGTAAGTATTCGAATCTGACTAGTTAAGATTTAAGGGCAGGGAGATCGAGACTGTCGCGAACGTTACTGTAGCGTCTAACCGAAATGGAAACTCGAATAGTAGTGATCGCCGTGCCCAAAGGCACACGCACACGCACACACACACACTCGCTCGCTCGCTCTCTCGCTCGCTCGCTCTGATTTGTTTTTCGATTTTCCGTTTTCATAAGCGTAGGGCCGGTGTACATAATACCTCACATCTCTTTTCCCACTACGCATTCCTCCCCCTTCTCTTATCCTTTTTCTCTCTTGTCCCTTATTACCCCCGTCAACACTATATGATCACACGCTATCTTCTCTTCCATCCTGAATTCCTCTACCTCCTCCCTACTCACCTCGTCCGTTACGACGTAGTCGATTACGAAACCGTATCTCGTTCATTAACTGCTCCACTGCCTCTCTTCTCCTCCCCTCTTTTACGTTCAAACGCCTCATCACCTCGTTCCGTCACCTTTTCTCCTTCTCTCTCCAGTCCTCTTACCACTCCATCTTCCGCGCCCTTCTCTCCAAGGCCTTCACATTTTCCCCTCTCTTCCCCCTCTTTTTATCCTTCTCTTCTATTCTCCTCAATTTCTCCGCCACCTCTCTCATCTCTCTTCACAGATCCTCCCTCTCCCTCCTCTCCTCTCTCCGCTGCTCTTCTTTCCCTCCTTTCAACTCCTCTATTTGCTTCCTCATCTCCTCTTGGCCTTCCGCAATCATATGCTTCACTCCATCATTCCACTTCTTCATAACCGCCTGCCCCTCCTCTCTTACTGAGGATCTCTATGTCTTCCGCTTCTAGCGAACGCCCCTTCCCCGACTTCCTCTCCCACTGCTTGCCAGGTCTTCCTTTTTCTTTTTCCAAAATTCCCTAGTCAAGCTTATACTTGCGCCTATCTCCTTCATTCCCTACTTTCGTTCTTTTACTGACACGCCTAACCCGTCCTCTAATGTCCGTCGTATGCACCTCTCTCTCTTCCTCCTCCCCTGACCAACTACACCTGTTCACGCTCCTAACCTCTAACCAATCCTTCGTTATCCGATACACCCCTCTATCTCTACAAACTCTCCACTACATCCACGAGCTCCCACTACTCTCTAAATTACGACTATTCCAAACCACACTCTCCACACTCTGCTACGTCGGAAGTGGAATTTTCAAGCTATCTTATATTTTGTTGCGCCGGGGGGTGCTCGCTGAAGATTCCATAACACAACGGAACACAACTCGTAATAACGGGGGGGGAATATTTATTAATATACAATTGTATTCGCACGATGACAAGATTGCGTCCGGCAATCGTGAAGTCGGCTCGCTCTCTCTCTCTCTCTCCCTCTCTCTCTCGAGTCTTCTGTCGTTAACAAGCCCGTTGACAACCGTCGCTCTGCTGGTATAACGTGGCATCCTCAGTCGGCGTTACAATATCCTCCTTTTCGAAGATGGCGGTCGTCCCAACTGCGGCGACTTTTTTTCTCTGCGACCAACCTCAGATGGTTCAGCGGGAGCCAGCTTCAGACTTCGACTCCTAACCCCGATTCATTGGGCTGTCATCTGTCCGGTCGTCAACCTCCTTTCCTATATCAGTTTGGACCGAGTACCTCTATCTGAAAAGGAGTAAAGTACATGAAATTAAACTTTTTACCCAGGTGGCCTTTAAATATAGCCGTCTCGATATTTGTTCTTCGTCTCACGGGAAAACCACCCAAAAACCCTGAGCAAGACGCCGCTACCCCTCTCGTCTGACTACGCTGAAGACTGCTCCTCTGAGCATGTCCCGACCGCTCCTCGCCCTTCCTCTTGTCTCCACGTCAGAGTTCCTCTTGCTTCAGAACTTCTCGGGCGGACTCTCTCCCAGACAGGCAGGACGACTGCCCTCGAGATGCCACCGTCCAACTATCGAGGCGTCTTCCCTCCACGATTACACAGCACATGTCGCGGCCACGCAAACAGGGGACCTTCACGTCCTTATGGGTGCAGTAATGGTCCCATCGAAGGGGCCACCCTTTGACGACAAGGATCTTGGACAAGACTTTTTCTGTCTCCTCTGACGCGCAGGAAGGGAGCGCACTACAAGCCAGGAGAAGCCCTGGCCCTCTTCTTGGGCGAAGACGTCCTAATCCTCCATTCCTCGGTCCTCTTTGTCCGTAGTGTGCGAAACGATTGATATGGACGACTTTTGGCTCTGACAACAGTGATCGAATAATGCGGAAAACCAATTCGTTAAGCCGGTCTCGTACCATATATAGTCCTTCCCAGTCTGGCTGCAATTTTGGGCGTTTTCCTTTCTTCCTTCGTGGGTTGTACAGCCAGATTTGCTCTCCTGGAGAAAATGTTATGAGTTTTGTGAAAGAATCGTACCAGGATTTTATTCCCTCGGTTCCGATCTGCATCCGCTGATGCACAAAACTGTGGATTTCCTCTATCCGTTTCCTGGTTTCAGCGACCAGCTCATTTTCTTCCTTTCGCTTTAAGGGTTTAGCTCCTCGTATTAAATCCAAAGGAAGACGTAGTTCCCGACCCATGAGAATTATTGCTGGACTGTTGTGCATCAACTAATGGCGAGATGACCGGTATGCCAGCAAGAACATCGAAATCCACTCGTCTCAGTCTTTCTGATGTTCTGAAACATACTGGGACAAATATTGCAGTAGAGTTCTGATAATCCGCTCAACGAGTCCATTTGATTGAGGATGCAAACGAGTTGTTCTCGTCTTCTTGATGCCCAACATCTTCGGCAACTGCTTGAAGACGTTGGTCTCGAAACTCCGATCCTGATCGGAATGCAACTCCAGCCTGCTGACCGCTTCCTTTAGCAGAGTCTTCATAAGGGTCGTCGCCTGCTGGTTCGGCAATGGAAAAATGTCGAGCCCTTTCGAGAAATAATCCATTACGACCAGTGCGTATCTGCTCCCGGCGGAAGACTTTGGCAAGGGACCCACAACGTCGAGCGCCAACCGCTCAAAAGGTTCCCCGACGTTATAAACCTTTAGAGTCCCTCCTCCCTTCTCTTTGGGGCCCTTCTTCGCCGCGCAAGCATGACACCGGCAACACCATTCTTCTACGTCTCTACGGTGGTTCAGCCAGAAGAACCGTTAGCGCACCTTCGCCAAAGTCTTCCGGATTCCAAAGTGTCCTCCGGTGCGGGCGTTATGGCATCCACTCAACGCTTCCTCCACCTTGCTCTCCGGGATCACGAGCAATCAAGTCGTATCCCTGCCGTTCGCCGATTCCCATTTCCGAAACAAGACGCCTTGCCGCACCTCCAAGGAGTCCCAAGATTTCCAGAAAAATTTTGCTCCAGGAGGTTGCGCAGAAACTTCCTGTCAATTAGACCTCTTTCCTTTTATGCTGCATTGGCGCATGAAACTGATATTTTCGTCGTCTTCTTCGGTTCTATTTTCTTCTCTATTTTGTATGGCTTTTCTATTTTGAGGAGCAGGCCACTTTTGGACGTCCGCAATCTTCTCAGGATCCGTCTTCACTCCGGCCTCGGAGACTAGGTGGCTCAGGTACTTCATTTCTTTACAGTAGATGTTGCACTTCTTCGGGCTCAGTAGAAGCTTAGCCTCGCGTAAACGGGAAAATACGCGTCACAAATTTTCTATTTTCTCTTCAAAATTTCGGTCGAAAATAATTATGTCGCCTAGGTAAACAAGATAGATTTTCCAGTTGATATCTGCTAAAACAGTTTCTATCAAACGTTCGAACGTAGTTGGAGTGTTGCAGAGCCCAAATGGCATAACTCTGAACTGCCATAGGCCCGCATTAACAGAGAACGCTGTCTTCTCCTTGTCCTTCTCAGCTACTGAGATTTCCCAATACCCACTTTGCAAATCGAGCGTGGAAAACCAGGAGGAGCCGGCCAACGCGTCCAAAGTGTCTTTGATCCTTGGAAGTGGGTAGGAGTCCTTCTTCGTGACTCCGTTAAGGCGGCGATAATCCACACAAAATCTTGGGCTCCCGTCCTTCTTCACCAAAACGATTGGCGAGGTCCAAAGGCTCTTGGATCTTTGGATTACTTTCCATCTTGGCTAATAATTCTGCCACTTCGTCTCGGCTGTGCAAAGGTAATCGTCGCGGGGCCTGTTTGATCGGGACGCAGTCCCCGGTGTCAATATTGTGTTGCACCAGAGTACACCTCCCGATCTGTTCCGGATTCATTGCGAACAAGTCTTCAAATTCCAGGAGTAGAGCGGCGAATTTCCTCTTCTGCTTCTCGGACAAGAAGGTCCCATTCCGTCCAAAAAGTTCGCGCAGATGTTCCGCTAGTGGAATCTCTTTCCCGAGAAAGCCGATCTTCTTCTCTTCTGCAATTGGTAAAGTCTTTAGGAGGAAATCTAACCGGCACCGATGCCTTTTTAAAAAGACAGACCCCAGGATGCAGTCTTCTGTCATCTCCACGAGAAGAAACTCCTCTTCTGTCTTGAAGTCGCCCAATGTGATGAAGATCTGCCTCCTGTCGAGAATCGGAACATTTTTTTCCGCCACGGAAAATATTCGGGTAAAAGTTTCTCCCGCTGCATTACGCTTTCCCAAGGAAGCCCACTTGTCAGCTCTTAGGAGGTTCATGACTGAGCCCGAGTCAAGTACTATCCGAGCCTTTCTTCCCGCGATGTATCCCTCGATGGTCGGACAATCCTCCCTCGACGTTCTCCGCGCGGCACGCGTCAAAAAGAGGAAGTCCACGATTCCTCCTTTACGCCGACTTTTTCGTGTTTCCTTGATCTTTTCTGCCCAGTTTCTTGCAAGTGTCCCGGCTTTCCGCAATTCCAACATTCATCAGGATTCTTCTCCGATCTCAACGGCAGTGCGGTCTAGAAAGTCCTTTTCCGTCTGTCATTCGTATCCTGAAAAACATACCCGGAACGAGTATCTGGTTCCTTTTTATCAATGTGCTCCAACAGAGCACCAACAGCCTCTATCTCTAAGGCTCGCAAAACCACGGTCCATAGAGTGGTGAAACTGCCAAGGCGCAGAGTCCTTTTAATTTCTGCATTGGCTAGCACTGATATAAACTGAGAGGCCGCCAGTCTATACCGTGCCTCCACAGGACAATCGGCAAAAGCAGCCTGTGCTAGCCTCTCAATCTCGCAGGCCAACTCGGAAATTGACTCCCCTTTTTGCTGCCTGTAATTTTGGAATTTTACATAGTTTAATTGTGCGAGATTTTTTGACTCATAAGACTCAAAAATTTACACGATCAACATGAGGAAATCCTTTTTTTGTCCAAGACGAAAAATGAGTAAATCAAAGCAACATAAATTTATCACCGAGGTGGCGAGCAAAGAAAAGTATGTAACTCACTAGCGTACTTTAAAATAATGTATATCTCACAGTTTATTTATAACACACATACATTACTGTATCAGTTTTAAACAGTCCACCTGGTTGTGCCTACACATCCAGTTAAACACCCACTTCAGAACAAAGCTAGTAATGACTTTGAACAAAATTACTTAAACTTGTAAATAATGTATTTAGAAACACTTTGGAAAATGTCAAGAGACGTGCTGATGTTAAATTAACACGTTCCGTGACACATATACCGTTTATGGTACACGTTAAACTTGATCTGCAGGCCATGCGTACCATAAATGGTACACGCAGACATAATTATTTAATGCGCTGAAAACATGCCTTTTATGACAAATTTAATTTTGTAAAATATATTTCTGCTAAAAGCATTACGCGTCATATATAATACAGTGTAGAACAAAGGACATTAATTTGCCGATTCTTTTAAAACAAGGGATGCATAAAAATGCTTACTCGGGCAATCGCTGCAAAATGTTACTACTCTTTTAGTTCTTTTTCTTGGTACTTCAGTATGGTACTTTTTTTACATTTTGTTTATAGCAAGTAGGGCAATGTTTCTTAACTATCACCGTTTTGCCCTCTTGCTTTTTAATTTCATGTCGTTTTCTAGATGTTGTTCTATTTTCCTCGTTTTTTACTAAACAAATTCGAATACAACAGGTGCTTTTTACTCGTTGAAAATTGTTTAACAGACTGACTTTTATAGTCAAACTGATCGCAAAGTCTCGTGAACCATAAATGATCACGGCGTGATAACTACTCTAAAAAAGTTAATTATTTATGTATTAACGTAGTAACGACATACTGTGTGGTAATAATATATACACTTTTAGTAAAAACAACAAATAGCCTGAAGATCATGTCGGGCAAAAACGGTTTGGCAGGGAACGTGTTAATAAGCAAATGCAATGGTCCGTATGGGACGGAAGCATTGATTGCTCTTCAAATTTTCACAGTCAGTTTCACAAATTGCGTATTCAATTTGACAAGTTCATGTACATCGCTATGATAATATTTGATATTTCAAAAACCCGACTATACGACTTCCACTAGTGGCATATGAAGAGAAAGTATAGCGATAATTGTACATTAATATATACTGATACGGACAGTCCGATTTATCATTTAGAGTGCAATGATTATTATTAACACATATGAAATAACTTTGAATTCTTCGATATGAGCGACTATGCACCGAACACTTATAGTATACCCAGACGCAATAAGAAGGTCCCTGGTATAATGAAAGACGAGAACAACTGTAGGATCATGCAGGAATTGGTGAGTTTACGGGCCGAAATGTATGCAACAAGAACGATCGAGCCCAATGTACAGACCCACTTTGTCGTCGTGAGGGAGTGTGTCAATGCGTGTGTCAATGATCCATGGGGCTACGCCGACTGGGACAAAGCTTCTGCCAGGTACTATCATGCCTAAGAATGCATCAACGTCACAATTCAAGGTCTAATGCATCGTGCCCAGGACAGCATGGCTGCTGGGACGTAAAACGGACCCATCGTAAACGATCTCTCCGGGGCATCTACCGACACCCTGGAGTATGCAGGCTTAACTAGGCAAGGTGGCTCTGCCCGGGCGGACCTTTCTTCCGACATCACTAGTGGCACTAGTATGGAGATAAATAAATTAAAATCAAAATACTTAGACGGAGATAGCAGAGAGAAAGAGAAGATGGAGGCATCGACGCTGGAAACTCCCCGGAGCGTGAGGGGGCTTTCGACTAGTGAGGAAAGCCACTATTAATGCAAGGGTCGTCTTGGGAGGGGGGAAAGCGGTAGCTCCGCGCAGGAGAGTCAGGGTCAAGAACTGTAGAATAAACGGCGGTCGTGGAACGGGTCGCACTCAGATCCAATAACATAAGATCGGATTACGTATACTACCTGAGATTTGCCGCAAGAGAGATTCGGATAGCGGGGCTAGGAGCTTTAAAGCGGACGGAAGGGACAGGGGAGTTCGTTCAGAGAGAGATTCTCTATTTTCAGGCAGAGGTAGGCAGTCTCCGGACAAAATTGGCTGCCGCAAGGAAAATGGCAGTTGCGAAGAACGGGGGTCGAGAATCTCGTCCATGACGGTACATCGCGTCAACCTCCAAAGATTTGGGCGCAAAAGGTGCAGCCGTAGTGGTAACACCACCACTACCATGCCGGAGGTTTGAAGCACCGTGTCGAACTCCTTAAAGAGATCAGGCAACCGAGAAGTGTGGGATGCCAGGGAAGCTGGCTACGGTCTATTCCCCAGCGTTCCTACTACAACAAATAGGCGCTCTTACCGAATGCAAGCTTGATGCGTTCAAAAGACAGTTGAGGAGTGCGCGGGGGCGAGAAATTATCCCAACATCCTCTGCCCCCTCTTCAAGGGACTCGTCACGGTCTCACAAAGAGGCGAAGAAGCTTAAGTCGAAGACGGCGGTGCAGGCAGGAACCGTCCCTTAGGCGGAAAGTCTCATGTCCAACCCACCTCGGGACATTGCTCGGCGTTCAGCCCCCCTGCACCGGTAGTAACGCTCCCCCTTCTGCCGCTATTGACGGCGATGGTGGCCGAAATGCTAAGAGGACGCAGCGGTAGTCATTTCTCGTGCTATAGCAGCCCTAGCCACCAAGTCGCAGACAAAACAGGCGGTGGATAAACTTGGGGCGAGCGGCGGAGCTCAACCGAGAGCGAAGGCGCGCTTAGTTCGGCCGCCTAAAATGGCCGTGATACTGACCATCCACCCAGAGGGGGAAATGTACGCGCAAGCGTGGCCACCGCCAGGTCCAAAATAAACCTGGCGGAATTGGGCATCGCCGCCGTACGCCCCAGACGAGCGGCAACGGAGACTCCTTTAGATCCCTGACTTCTTCAAATCCCTGGACCGGAGAGCGGCCTGAAAGCAGCCAATTTGGCTGTACGGATGACGGGGAATTAGCTGGAACAGGGGTAAAAGGTGTGCAGCCCTCTAAAAAAGCGGTGATCTGCTGAAGGGGGGGGGGGGATACATATAGAAACTCAAAGAATATATGATATAAGTAAAGAAATAAGAGAATAAGTAAATATTTTGTAGATTATAAGTGCGTGCAGAGGGCGAAGAGCGATAAAAACCGATGAGCGTAATACCGTCTACGAACGAGAGGGGGTGCGGGAAGGGATGCTAGGGAGGAGGGGCATGATTTAGAAGAGGCAAAATCTTAAAAGAGAAACAGAGCAGTCAGAGTACACAGAGCAGTCGAGGAAGGAGGGCAGTAGAGAACAGAGAGACATAGAGAGTCAGAGTACAGAGAACAGAGTAGAGAGCAGAGCAGAGTATAGAGTAAAGAGTCACAATACAGAGTCAGACTAAAGGGTTATAGGCATAGATCGAGAATAGAGAGTTAGCGTAAAGAAGCGTATTGTATAAACTGTATCCTAGTAATAGTAATAAATTATCCACCTTCATCAACATAAAAAGTAATAAATGCAATCCCCACAATATCTTAAAGTAATAGAATATATTTTTTTTATGGCATGATAAAATAAAATGGCCGACATATCACCACGTCTTTCTGGCAGGTCCGCGCGCGGATTGCAAATTGGTGTGAGGTCTTCAATCCGTTGTATATGTCTAAATCAAACTATTTAAAAAAATTTATATTACTAATATCCGTAGTTTCTATATAAACCTAAAAAAACGAAAAAAAGTTGATAATTGGGAGAGTTATGCACCTTTGAACAGAAAAGTTCATATTTCAACGTCATTTTTTTCGTACTTCTTGAAAAAAGCACTTTTTTCTAGTATTTTTTCAAAATAAATAGGTTCATATAGAAGGTAATAATATTATGCAGTTGTGATTAAAGTTTCATTGGAATCCGTTGAATATTTTTCAATAATAGTTTACATCAATTTCAGAAATGTAGTTTTGAGAAAAACGCGTTTAAAGATTTTAGAAGTGAAAAGTGTATGATACCTATATCGTACCGACTAATCCTCGATTCCAGGACAATACAATAGGCCTTCAGCTTCCTTCTACAACTCATTTTGCTCGATTTATAGCTCTCTGTGTTGTTTACGAGCTTCCTTGGTGGATAAAGTGCTGTGCCATCTTTGTCGAGTCAAGTGGTGTCTGTTGATCATATTAGGGTACTTCTGACACTGGATTCCAAAATTATTTGTAACTCGTGCCTACTTTGTAAAATGGAAGTATGTCCTTCATTAAACAGTTCAGTAAAAACATACGATGCTTTTTCAACTGTTTTTAACTCTGTTACGTACACCGGCCTTACGCCTGTGGGAAAAGGGAAATCGAGAAACAAACCATAGTGAAATCTAACATCTGCATGTCGGTTGTTCCAAATGTTATGTCTGCGATAACAAAAGGGAAAAACTCAAGCATCCTTAGAAACCCCAGTAAACAGAAAATTAAGGGAACCAAGCGCCCAAAAGTCTAGACCCATAAAAATTGCATCTTAATAGCAGCAGACGATGAGAGGCTCATAGAATCTTGAAAGGCTTTTATTCATTGTCGATGCCTAGAATTCTAGAACCCTGGGATAGACAGAAACCTAACGCACATGCCACAGACGCATGTGCAGGATCTCATCATACCCTCGGAATTGTTATGCTAAGAAGTGGGAGAATTTAGACAATATATGTATCGGTGTTTTTGGGCACGGCAGTCACTACTATTTGAGTATTCATTACGGTTAGATGGTACAGTAAAGTTCACGAGAGTCTTGATCTCCCTGCGCTTAAGTTTTAACCAGTAAGATTCGATCATTTCTATAAATATTCTTAACCGAGTTTTTTTTCCATCCAGACAGAGAATTCTAAGATATCCTTGAATTTGCTGAGGCGCATTCACTTGCGTATCGAAACTTTTTGAATATCGAAAGGACTTGGAATTTTGAGACAATCCTGGGCAATCTGAGGCGCATTCACTTGCGTATCGAAAGCCCTGGAGAATCGGAATTTCTAAGTAACTGTTTTTCTGTAACAAGGGTTAGTCACAGGATTCGAAGTGCATTCGTTTGCGCATAGCAAATCCCGGCAAGTCCCTTACGCGTCCTGATTCGAATTGTTTTCGGAAAGCCTGAGGCGCATTCACTTGCGTATCGGCGAACCTCCATTGATCGATCGGTTTGATGAATAAACAATTTAAACGTAAACTTTGCGGTGGACAGGAAGTCCAATTTAAGCCTTTCACCTTGAATTTGAGAAATGAATAAAAGTCTTTATTGCGAAAGAAGGTTTCGTTGATATCCTTCTTTAACCTCCAAAATTGGCCCAAAATCATTAGTCAATCCGCCTCATCCCTGGGGAGTGTCGCGTAGACACGCTTGACCCGAAACCGTAATTATCTTTATCTTAAAATGTCGGTAAATAAATCGGGAAGACGCGAAACCACGATATAACTTTGACAGTCGCGGATAGTCCGTGACAATATTTCTGGTGACAACGGTGGGATAGTCCGTGACAGGTTTTTTATTTGATATGTCAGTCCCTCATTTAAATTTCATTCAAGCAATATTCATGGGACTTAAAGTAGCCATTTCTTGAATTTATAATTGTAAATGGTAAAATATCGTTATTAGTAGTCTCTTGTGTCATAGTGTCTAACGAAAAATTATTTTCCTGGCTAGTAACTACTCAAGAAACTGCGCTGTATTCTGGTTCAATTGATCAAGATATTCATTACATTCGTCATTACGACTTGGGAATTATATAAACTAATCAATTAATTTAATCAATATTCCAAAATTCATCACATTTATCAAACTTAGTAGCTCGGGAGCAGAAAGGAAAGGAAAAGGTGATGAATAATAGCTATGAGAATGAAGAACACTGAATAGACTAGCCTTGTATAGCCGTGGAATACGGATACAAAAAACCATATGTCTCACTTCTCGGAATCTTACAAACAAATTGAACCTACTGGTAACCGGAGATCCGCGACTCTGCTCGGCGTACACATACATAAAATTCGAAGTGCGAACCAATTACCGTCTAGTAATTTTGGAAGGTCCAATGATTGAACCTTTTTACCTTATTTACCAAATCGGCGATAGCTTCGCACGCGAGGAAAGGGGAATCGGTAACCACGAGAAGACTGCTTTAAGGATCTCTGTAACGTAAACATGGTGCTGGTACAATGGATGTGTGTGTATCCGTAACAATCAGATTTACTGTAACATATACTACAGATCTAATGATGATTAATTATTGTATTTTTTGTTGAAGTATTTGTTTACTGTATTACAAAAATGCTATAACTATTTAATGTTACGTGCACCGTCCCTGCGCCTATGAAAAGGGAGGTAGAAAGACCAAACAATTAAAGTTATCGCTATTGGGCGCCTGTGAGTGAAACAGTACTTTTAAACGTAACAGGAAAGGGGAAGAAGGTCCGCAAAGATATTAACTGTTTGACAACATCACGAATTCTGAGAATCCCAAAACAAACCGAAATCTAAAACGCGTGGGATAAATGCACGTACAGAATCAGGTCATGCTGTCGTCATTTTTTCATTAGGAAGGGGTAGAAGTCTATCAATATATAACAGGGTACTTTTGGCCATGGTGCACAGTCAGATTATCAATATACGAGATTGCACCACGGTTTGTGACGGTCTCTCAACCTACCTGTTAAAAGGTTTAACACTAGTAAGATTCAGACATTTATAATCAGTTTTTCTAAGAGAGCTTTTCTCCACTTAATAGTGCACATCCCGATATCTGTAGACTACCTAAGGCGCATTCGACTGCGTATTGGAAAGAATACAAATATCTGGAATAAACCAACATTTAATTTTTTTTCTAATCGGAAGGTTGCGATTCGTCCTGATTTAAAATCGTTTTTGGAAAACTTGAGACGCACTCGCTTACGTATCGGCGGACTCCAAATGATAGGATCAGTTTCATGAGAAGTAAATTCGCAATAAACAAAAGCTCGGTGTCAAAAGGTTTTACTTCAAATTAGAATCCTCAATAAAATCTTTTACTTTAAAAGAAGGCTACGCTGGTCTTGAGGATTTTTCTCAACCTCCTATATCCGTCCCAAAACCATACATTGAACATCCTTACTGTGATTTCGTCCAAGAATTCACTGAATCCCTCAGAAAATTCGCTCAAGTTTGTTAGTAAATTTGCCTTATCCCAGGGGAGTGTCGCGTAGACACGTTTGACCCAAAACTATAAATTTCTTGATTTTAAAACTATAATTAAAAATCGGTAAATACAAGATCATTCGTGACATTAATGAAACATAGACGTATTTTACAATTTTTTATTTTATTTTTATGCATTTTTATACAATTATATAGATAGACTGTATCTACTACTGCTATTTGAATTGACAACGTTTTTCTTGATTCACCAGTCTATACGTTTTGTTTTTACACGGCATGGTGTTAAAGTATTTTCCGTAACATGTAATTCATAGTTAATTACTGATATTTAACTTATCATCTTATTATAATTTATCATGCTTTTCTTTTTCAGAAATATAGTAAATTAAATTCAATTAATTTTTTGTTGTATTAACTGAATATAACATTGATTAATATAACTGGGATATCTGACGTACCTATGAAGAAAATCAGGTTTTAGAAAAATGAAGTAAATGTAACAAGATGAGGAAATATAATATAAATGAAGGAACTTTTTAATTACAATTTTATGAATAGTCTTAATAAAGATATAAATGAAGAAAACTAGGCAGATATTTCTGTATTAAAGCAAAATTAATTGTTCTATTGAAGATATTTATTTACTGTTTATTTTGTTTATGTTTAAAGTAATAACATTAATGAATACATTGTTAATAATTATAAATGGGTTTTCAAGTATTGAAAAAATGCGGTTTTCGAACCTGAGTGAACATTGTGAGGTTCAAGTATTTAAAGCAAAGGCTTTGATTATACTTATCTTTACAGTAATAAGAACATTCTTGTTTGTTACTTTTCTCGTTTCTTTAGTAGATTTTGATGTACAAACATCGCGTCTGTAAAACGTTTAAAATCTCAGAATATCGGTAGCAAAGATTAACTTTAATAATTTTTAATCTATTTAATGCTAAATGCCTTTTGTGTTTATTTGTAGAATACAAATGTATTCATACAGACAATGATATAAACGATAATGGGCGATTCGAATAGAATGAGTATAAAAATATGAACAAAACGATATTATACGACATATACAGAAATTTGTTCTAGCATTAGGAATACGAGCTTGTCTTTTTATCAGGTGTGTAACTTTGCTTCTGCCGCTTTTTTCCCGAAATACGAGACTTTATTGTAAAAAACTGGTTGCATGCTTGTTGAGTAACTTCCAATGATCGTACCAATTCTTTTTCACTTTGACACGATTCTTTATGAAGCAATATCTTCAATACTGCATCTTTGAAAACCTTCTCTCTTCCACCGTTATGCCGATCATCGACGTGAAAATCATCGTTCACGTAGCGTAGGAACTATTCACGATATGTTCATTCACTAATAGTCCCCTTGCCAGAAGTGCTTGAGAGCATTTGACGAGCCTCAGCTGCAGATTTCTTCACATTGAAGCAGAAAATTAAAACCTCCGGTAAAGAACGAGAATTTGGCTCGAAAACTGACATTTGCAATGCACAATAACTTTATGATGCAGACACGAATTGCTTATTGTTTCTATGGGGTTATGTTGACAGATACCCAAGTTTATTGCATGACATCTATGATCTATTCATTTCTGTCACCATTTGTCGTTAAAGCCATATATAAAAAAACGGAGGAAATCAAGTTGTACATCCAATATTTAAGTCTTTGTAGATGGCGACAGGGTTAAATCATAGAACAGTGAGACTTAAGGTTCATTTTTACTTTGTAGGCATTGCGCAAATTTTTCGCTGAAAGCGATATGTAGATGCGTGATGTAGAATTTGCAACATTTCACGTATAAGAGTGGGGAAGGGGTGGAGACGGAGAAGGGAGAGATTCTTCAAAATCTGACTTATTCTTTATCTAAAGAAACCAGATTGTATTCTGTTACGACTTACTTATGACATTTTCGCCTCAAGACTAACTCTCGGCTCTTCTCGGTGATGACTACTCACGACTCCGCTTCCTTAACCGTTTTTAAAGACCTTCAAGCGTGACCGAAAACAATCGGAGTGCACGTGTGGCATCAACGAGTGAAAATTACCTAACTTTAAAGACAATCAGATGATTTATTACTCGAAAGACCCCTGACGCTAAACAGAGATTGGTTAAGCAGAAATAGGGCTGCTCGGTATCATTTGACCCTCGGAAACAGAACATAGTAATAAATATATTCTAAATCCCTGCTTAGTAATAAATAAAACATAGTAATAAATAGTAAACTAAATTCCCTGCTTGCCTTTACGCACTTTCGCTACGCGAGTGAAGCTGACCATTGGGCCCTTGCAATGCCCATTCGACAAAACCGACGATATCTATCTTATCCTTCTCACGGCGCATTGTCTCTTACAGTTCTATGTTCTCGATGAAAATAAACGACATCTAGAAGTGATCTGCGTGTATTGCCGATAATTATTTATCGTATATATTTAATATTATACATTTATATAATATATTTAATTTTATGTTCTGTGCAGAATCAATAAGCAAGATAATCGTTTTTATTCGTTTTATTTATTATATTTATTTGCAAAATATTTGTTTTATATCTTTATAAATGATTTAGAAATCTGCATAGGTGTTTTTTTTATTATAATACATTACATAGTACATCGTTATTATTGTCTTTAATAAAACCACGACATGACAGTTACAAGAGATACGTTATAAAATTGGTTGAAAACACGAGGTATGCAACTATTTTTCTTGACATAAGTCCATTTTTAGAATAAAAAAAGAGGCCTACTGGTTAATATTTAACTGTTCATGATCGTCATTAGTATGAGGATGCTCATGTATTGCACTAATTATATTTATCTACTTATTCGGTGTTTAATATGCAGATATTTGTCTTTTATAACATTTTTCACATCTTGTTATTCAAGCATTTTTATTTTTCGATAGTGCATTGCACAATTCTATAGGTACTCTGAGTGTTATCAACGTTATATTATTAAATTATTCATAATAAATTGAGACGTCGTGCACATTGGAGTAAATACAGCTTGTACATAACAGTATTTATTATTGTACGTATCAAGAAAATGCTTACTCAGTAGACGCGTTGTACTAATTGCTTGGGAATACTAATAATTTGTTGGCAAGTTTTAGTTTTAATCGTAATACAAATAGCATGTATCGGTTCAATCTTCACTGAATTTTAATTTTTGAAGTTTAAACGCTTTCTGCCCGTTATTTTGTTTTATATGTTCATTGATTGAAGATTTTTAACCCTTTCCCGCCGAGCGCCGCATATACGTGGCATCCACGGCACGAGTTCTGGGTACGAGCGCCGCGTATATGCGGCATCGAAATGATCGAAATATCGATGGTAAAATTCCATCTGATGCTGATAAAATAGATAGGCAAAAAGTATCGTCAGAATGCAACGGGACGTCAAGGCAGACCCGCTGATAATCCGATGAGATTAACCGACAGGCATTTTCTTACATTTTGTAAGCCGAAAGACAGAAGATAGAGATATATGGTTTGTAGCAAAAATGATAAAAGAATAAAAGGTTTCGCGGTATGAGTACAAAGATTGCGATATTGGCCTTTGTATAGATCCTTGCTTCCGAATATATCACACAGAATTACATTATTAGTTTTTACATATTTTTTACGTATTATATTTACACATTATATTTTAATCATTTTCGTCTCGTTATTAATTATATTAAACATTTAATCGTTAAGCTTTGTAATTATATAAATATCGCTATTACCTATAAAAGTGTATTTCGTATTTTAATAATTTTGTAAGTCTTTTCATATTAAAAATGTAAATATATTTATTACATTAGAGCAATGATTGTTTTATTCAGCACAGTTTCTATTTAAGACTTAAAACAACATATATACGGAAACCACTGTGCATATTTTTGGCGCGAGTTTTCGTTCAGTGACGGTACTTCGGCGGACGGGGCTGCCGTAACGAAAGGGTTAAGAAAAGCTAAGCTGTACTCAGAAAGTAATAAGACGTTACATGCTTAATGCACTTATAAAGAATGAAACGGAAAAAAATAGCTAAGCATAATTTATATAATTTTATTTTCATTTTGTACATGACATTAACAAATTTATATTTACACTAATATACCTATTAAATATCAGTATGCACCACACTATAGCCCTTTAGAGTGACATTCATCGTGTAAAAAGCTGCTTGGGCGTGTATAAAACTTGGTTCGCGATCTAATTATAAGACTAATGTCATTACCCGTGAGAGGGTTTCTTAATCCGTTCAATACTGTAGGTACATATTTTTAAATTTATTTTCGGCACCGACTGCTAAGGTCATTTAGCCTAGGACCTACTGTTTAAAGTGGGTTCCGAACCACCAGAGTTACAGTATACATATCACATGGAAAAACCAGAGGTGATGAGCGGGATTCAAACTTGGGTCTCCCGTGTGGAAGTCCGAGCTTCTATCCACTACACCACCGTAGTTCTCTAGGTACATATTGTCCATAGAAAATCGTGATATAGTCTAAAATTTTATTAACCGCTTCAAGTTATATTGGGACATGGATTTTCGGTATTTTACAGTTATTCTTAAGTAAGTCTTCGCAGGTTGAATCGAAAAAAATACATCATGTTTAGCAGTGCGCCCTGAGAAGAACACGTCTTCCGTTGAGCTTCTTTCATTATTATGTTTTATTCGACAGGAATATTTTACATCCCTTTAGTTCGGTAGAACATAATCTAGATTAAATCAGAATTGAAATATTAAAATTAAAAAATTGCGTTAAAAAGATTAATGAGTTATGCATTTTATCTCCATTTTTTGCTCACAACAATCGTCTTTTTAAAAGACACGTTTATTTGCCGATATAAATTGTCCGAGGGTAGATGCTTTGTCGAGCATACGTACGTGTGTTTTTCCAAATATACGAATATTAAGATTTTTCTAAGATAAGTTTGAAATTCCGTCTTTCCAGCGACTTAATTGTTTCTTATTTTTACGTATTTTTTTTATATCGACTGGTCATTTTTCGTGCGACTCATTATTCAAAGGTGGGTTCCTTGTTATTAGAACTATAGTGTACATATCACATGGAAAATATTATTTTAGTGATAGGGCATGATTCAAAGTCGAATCAATCGCAGGCATGTTCTGTTCACGAGAGTCTGTTCACTGCACTTCCACAGCTTTAGAGAAGGAGATCGTGATTGACGACTGGGCTAGAACTGTAGCTGATTCTCCTATCATCAGTAGATGATAGGTAAGTCAAGAACGAGAGCTTCAATAAAACTCCCTTCTTTTACCTCCTGCTAGGTGTCCCCAAGGGCCGATGAAACTGCGTTGGCATGCGTCAAGGCTGTCCATAATGGGCTGTGATCAACAGGTAAAGGTACCGCCAGTGACTTTGACAGCCGAGGAGATCTGCAAATTAAAATGTTACAATACAGGTAGCTCTTCTAATGCAAAACTTTGTGCAAAATATCAGAGAATATTGATGTACGTTTATTACGATATACAGACAGGTATTTTTATATACAGGGTTAGCATAAATGAGTCATACATATATTTTCAAAAGTATCACACGAACACACATGAAAGATACATGGAAATAACTACAAACTCACCAAGTTTATACGCCACCTATAAACGTTCAATACGTGCCTCCTTGGCGGCACGACGCACATCCAGACAATAATCGAGTTTATTCCATACATTTTATAGCTTAGTGCTGTCAATTGTCTGCACTGCAGCTCTGATACGTTCTTTGAGATCGACTAAAGATTGCGGTAGTGGGGGTTCGTAAACATGGTCCTTAACGTACCCCCACAAGAAGAAGTCACAGGGCGTTAAATCAAGGGATCTGAGAGGCCAGTGGAACAAAGCTAGGAATATATAATAAAAACTTGGTGAGTTTGTGGTTCCTTTCATATATCTTTCATCTGTGTACGTGCAATACTTTTGAAAATATACCTTTTCAAAATGTAAGATATTCGTCGCAGAGCATAGCGACTGACTTGTTTACGCGCGTCACCAATTCGGAGAACGCCACCAACGTTTCTAGAAAACGGTGCTGATTGACATGTGGGCAAGGGGACAAGAGTGTCTCAAATGTCTCAAGCTCAATAATGACGTCGATTTTTGTCGAAAAATCATCTTTTCAGACGAAGCGCATTTCCATCTCGGGGATTATGTAAACAAGCAGAACTGCCGGCTTTGGGGTTCGGAACAGCCACGCGTAATCGTAGAGAAGCCAATGCATCTACCAAGAGCGACAGTTTGGTGTGGATTTTGGAGTGGTGGCATATTTGGCCCATTTTCCTTTGAAAATGTCGCTGGAAACACCGTTGCCGTTGTCACGGACTATCGCGCCGCTGTCACCAGAATTATATTACGGACTATTCCACCGCTTTATCACCAGAAATATGTCACGGACTGTCCGCGACCGTCGAATTTATGTCGCGGTTTCGCGTCTTCCCGATTGATTTATCGAGATTTTAAGTTAAAGATAATTACGGTTTCGGATCAAGCGCGTCTACGCGACACTCCCCTGGGATGAGGCAGATTAATTAACACGTTGGGCGAATTTTGGAGATTGAAAAAGGATATCAACAAAATCTTCTTCCGCAATAAATGCTTTTATTGCTTTCTCTAGTTTACTACAAATGTCTGGTCTTGGAAATCTGTCCGGCGCGCCTTTTTCGTTTAAGACGTTTACTCATCAAACTGACTGAAACGTTTGGGATCGCCGATACGCAAATGAATGCGTCTCAAGCTTTCCGTAAACGATTCGAGTCAAGACGCGTGTTTAGCCGACCGCTGAGATCGCCTTAATTAGAACAGACCTTTTTTTGTTACTTTTGTTTCTTTCCCTTTTCTCCACCCATATCTATAAACAATGATACCGTGAGTCGCGTCGGATGTGACCGTCGCAACGGAGGTTCAAGTGGTGCCGGCTGAAATAACGCCGAAGGAATGTCAAGTGTTTAGTATAGACCCGCCGCTTATCGCAGACGCCTATTGCGACCACCCTAAAAGCTAGTCTAAATTCTAAGAAAAAACTACGAGCTGGCCAACGAGCCTTGGTCTCCCCACTACCGCTTCAAAAATCGTTGCATTCAATAAAACTAGATTGCAGAGACCAGGACGAAGAATTCGTCGTTTGTCCTTTATGCAGAAAGGAACTCACCCTTTATACGTTGACTATCTTTTTGCGCGACACGACGGAGTAACGGTCACTAAGTCTCGCCAAGAGCTCGGTAATAATTGTGAAAAGTGTTTGTTGCGACATTTTTAATATTATAAAACCGAAAGACTGTTACTTGTATCCGAGTTACGCGATAATAAAAGTTTGTTATTGTGAATACCCGTGATCATTCCCTTTGTGTTAACCCGAAGACATCTTGACCTAACAAAATCCTGGCAAGCTCTGATTCTTCGCCTGTTTCGCATCGTACTCAACAAGGTTCGATCTCATTCCTGGAAGACATCGACTGTATGCTGATACGGAAGTCCGAAGGAGGGAGTACCTTTGACCTGCATTTCGATAAGTATCTCATACGCACAGTGTTCACCACGCTTCACTTGACCGGATCCTGATTCTGATAACAGACTGCGTCGTTTATAAAGATACCGTTGAGCAACAGACCTATTGTTATGCGTATTACCACCCTAAAACGTAATACGGCCTTGGAACGGCTGAAAACTTAACCTGGCGATTCGAAAACCTTGGGTTCTTTATGAAGACGAGTTACCTTGTGAAGTGTATTTTGCATAAGGGCAGAGTTAATATCGAACGTCAGTTGGATTCGAATCACTTTCTGAGCCATTAGCGTAACACGCGTAAGGGACTTGTCGGGATTTCCTATGCACAACGAATGCACTTCGGATCCTCCGGCTAACCCTTGTTACAAAACAGTTACTTAGAAAATCAGATTCTCCAGGGTTTTCGATACGCAAATTTAATGCGCCTCGGATTGCCCGGGATTGTCTGAAATTCCAGGTCTTTTCGATGTTCAAGAGGTTTCGATACGCAAATTTAATGCGCCTCAGATAACTCGAGGATATCTTAAGTTTCTGTATCCCCCGAAATTCGTTAAACAGAATTCCAAGGTAAAATGAATTTAACAGAAATATATAAATGTATCTTACTAGTTAAAACTTAAGCGCAGGGAGATCGAGACTGTCGCGAACGTTACTGTCGCGTTTAACCGCAGTGAAAACTCGTGTAGTAGTGTGTGCGCGCTCCCAAAAAACTCCCTTATATAGCCAGGTATTCCTTCCCTGGGCTACGCCCTCTCTAGCCAGACAAATTGTTTAACACCGACATTTTGTTAGTTGCTATTCGAGAATTTGTCCCGCTGTTATGTTTATCGAGGATGTTCGATGGCTGCCTGTTATCTACCGACAAGGGTATTTGGCGCTTAGTATTCCGGTGGCCCATTGTTGTGGTTGACCGGCTAGGTTTTTGTTTCCTAATCCTTTCCAAAGTATCTATTGTTAGGTTATTCTGGGCCCTTTGAATGTTCTCGCGCGTTCTCCTGGCTGTTTCGTTTCTTTTCCTCTTGGTCTTTTTTCTCCTTTCTGAGGGAGGTACCGGCGTACGTTACACTGTCAATGGCGACCGTTACAGAGCCATGTTGACCAACTTTTTGTGGCCTCAAATCGATGCTATGAATGTGGACGACCTTTGGTTTCAACAAGATGGTGCCACATGCCATAAAAGCCGACTGACAATCGATCTCTTACGCACCAACTTTGACGACTGAATAATCAGCTGTTTTGGAGATGTCAATTGGCATGCGCGGAGCTGCGATTTGATGCCGTTAGGCTTTTTTCTGTGGGGTGCCGTTAAGAATCGATGTTATACGGATAAGCCAGAGACGATTCCAGCTTTAAAACATAACATCGCGACTGTTATTAGCGAGATAGGCGGCGAAATCATCGAAGAAGTGCTTGAAAACTGGACTCGCAGGATGGCTTACTGTAAGGCCAGCAGAGGGAGCCACATGAACGAAATTGTTTTTTATTCTTAAATCGGAGACTCCAATCTTCACGATAAAAAAAAATTTTGTTTATATATTGATGTAGACTCTTTTTATAGCGTTTTTAAAAACAAATTTTTATATGGCCCACCCTTTATATTTTATTAAACCTCATCCCTTATTATTATGTTATGTGTAATTCCTCTTCGCGTGCACCACCGTGCTTTTCTCATAGGATTCTCGATCCAAATTTCAAACAGACATCGAGTTTCTTGTATCGATGTAAACTCGACGATATAAGAACGACGATGATGAAACGACAACGATGAATTACAATTAAAGATGGACAGTGTCTGTTTGTTTGAATTTTGTTTTGTATATAATTGGAGTAAAAGTGCCTTTAAGGGGGAAGATACATGTAGACGGATCGAGTAGAGAGCGTTTGGTTAGGTAGAATTGCGAAAAATTTATGTGGTTATAGCCTCTGAGCGTGACGCGTGTTGCGAGTGGCCTCGAGGCTATGCAGTGCGCAGCAAGTATTTTAGATGTGAATCCGTATAGTGATGAATTCCAAGTGGTAAACAATGAGTATATCAGTCCCGTTAAGAACCGTGTTATAGGAGGGTTATCTGTGTCGCAGATTTTACCGCGGATGCATATTTTACAAATTACAAGATGCGTAACCAGAATATCGGTGTCGACAGTTAACACATTTCCTACGAGCGGCCTGCTACTCGTAAGGCTCCCTTTGAACGCGGCATTGCGCGAAAAGTGTATATTTTATACCCAGTACAGTTGGCAATAACTGATAAAAGAGGGTTTTATGATTTTTTAACAAAATCGTTTTTATTTAAATTATAAGTTTGGTTTACTTTTTTTATTATAAATTTATGTAAGAGAGTGAGCAATTATTCCAGCTCATTGTATAAGAGTGACATTTTATGAAAAGTAACTACTCTCTCCCGTCATACAAGGGAGGCATCGTATGGAAGGCGACTATACTCGCCCGTGGTAGCGGAAAAGTTAAGGAGGGTGTGTATAATACAGGTACTTATAAAATGCTAGAGCGTGAGGTAAGTAGGTGGTTTTTGGATGCATCCAAATGTTAAATCTTTAAAATATAAATTCTCAGTCAGACATGTAAGAAAAACAGATGGTACTTAACCGCATTCAAACTCTTGGTTTTGAAAATGCTGACGGCTTGAGTCCTTGCTCATATTTTTTCCCGCTTTCTTCTGTTATTCCTTTTTCCATCGTTGCTTTTAACACCAGCGCACACTGCATGCACATTTTACTCCTATACCAGGTCTGTAATCTTAATTCCGCTGCTTGCTCATAGAAGGCATTAGTGAGCGTATAAGCTACCATAACACGCCATACTTGTTTTGTTTTATGAGTTTGACATTGGGCAACATTAATCAGTGTGCATGGTCCGCAATTTCATACCACAACATACATATTTCCTTTGATAATCACGTCTAGTTTTTTTGCCAGAAAAAGAGCATATGCAGAAAGCTCTGCTTTTTTGTTTTAATTTGAAGAAATCGGGTGCCGAATCGCATCGTATGCACGTGGAGGCCTACGGCGACCGTGCTTTATCGGAAATATCGTATGGAGATTGGTTTCGCAGATTCAATGATGGCCATTTTGATCTGAGCGACAAAAAGCGTGAAAATCAGCCCAGCAAAGTTGAAGATCATTATTCAGGCTTTTTAGGACGAAGACGATACCAAATCGCAAAAAATTCTTGTCGATAATTAGGTGTTACTCAACCAGCCATTTCCATGTGTCTCTGTGCCATGGAAAAGGTTAAAAAAATCGGAAATTGGGTGCCGCATGAATTGAACGCAGACGGAGCGACGCTAAAATACATGTGAAATTTTGCGTGTCAGACAAAAAAGTAAATCATTCCTGTATAGGATTGTAACAGGTGATGAAAGGTGGATTTATTTCGAGGATTCTAAACACAAGAAATCGTGAGTTAATCCCGGTCAATCATCAACATCTTCCCCAAGAACAAATCACTTCGGACGAAAAACGATGCTGTGTGTTTGATGGGATCACCAGGGTATCGTCTACTATGAGTTATTGAAACCTGGTGAAAGTATCAATACCCATTGCTACTACCTACAATTAATCACATTCTATCATGCTTTACGTGAAAAAAGGTCAAAATATCTACAAAGACATGAGAAGGTAATTTTTCTCCACGACTGCGCATCGGGCACGCGTCGATAATAGTCCGAAATTTTTTGGAGACACTCAATTGGAAGATACTACCACGTATCGCTTATCCACCAGATTTGGTCCCTTTGGACTACTACCTGTTTGAGCCGATGGGCCATGTGCTCGTTGAGCAGTACTTAAATTCTTGCAAAAACGTTCAAAAATGGCTTCATAAGTGGTGCGCCTCGAAAGATAAGGACTTTTTTGTCGTGGTATCCACAAATTGCACGAGTGATGGAAAGAATGTGTAATCAGCGAGGGCAAGTATTTTGAATAAATTAGTTTTTTGCTTTCTTTAAAAAAAACACGTGTTTTTCTCACTATAATACAACGGATTTAAGCTTATACACCTGGTAGGCATTGAGCTTTGAAATATAAAGAAAACGCATAGAATAATTGGTAGTCTTAAAAAGAAGACCACCAATTACGCCATGCATTGACTATAACCGAGTATGGGAAGTGATAAGAGACACCTTATCAGGAAGCGCATAAACTCGATGGAAAAAGCAAATTGACGAATACTGACTATTTACTACAGTGTCGTAAGAAATTCGTGTGAAACATATATTTTTAAGGCTTCTACATGCATCTCCCCCTTTAAGGTCACACCTGGAACTTCCTCTACTAAGATGCGGTGCCGCTCTTACGACTATGCTATTTATACCCTAAACCTATGTTATCTTTCTCGGAACCAATCAAGCGTGCGGTGTGGTAAACAATGGAGTACACAGCACGGCTCCTTTGAGCGGAGTACAACTTAACACAGTAATTGACTTTCTTATCTGTCATTATCGTATTCCAAAACTTTCTTGTTGGGTGGAAACCAAACGATACATTAATCTGAGGTCTTCCTGAGCATCTTATTCACACACTATTATCCTTTAATTCTCCATCTCATATCTTGGAGTAGAGTACAGTCAATCAAACTGACATTATCGTGCGCAAACAATAATTTATAGCCACTAGTTCGAGCCTTAAATAATTAAAAGCTTAATAATAATTAACATTGAAAATTAATATTATGAAATTTAGATATGTAGATGATGAGAAAACCGAAGATAACAAAAAGAAGGCGTAGAAAAAAAAGATGAAAAATTAAACGATAATAGTATGCGAATAGGCTGCTATGAATAGACCACATTAATGTATAGTCAGATTGTCACCGAACATGAGAGGTTAGGAGTACGATAGTGACAGATATGCTGCGCGCGTAGTCGCAAAAGACGCGCTCGAATTTAAGTATAAAGCGTTTAGAAAACAATTTGACTGGAGGGCCTGGGTAACTCAGGGGTAGAGCATTCATTTGGAAAACGAAAGGTCTCGGGTTCGAGTCCCATTTACCCCAAATTCCGATTTTTTTGTAAGCTTCCTTTCTCTCGTCTTCGGTTTTCTTACCATCTTTATCTAATTTTCATAATATAAATTTCCAATGTTAATCACAGGGGGATCACGGAGGATAAACGAGAACATGGAAAATGTAAAGGCATGTGTATGGGGTGGGAGAAGAATAGAGTAGGATCGGACAATGGGAGGGGGAAATGATTTTAGATTTAGGATCACACGCGGTCAATAAAATGAGGATGGTAGATGAAAGCTGGTGGATGGGGTGTAAAGGAACCAGAAGGGCGCGGTAGAAATGTGCGAGGAGGGGGGATAGATTGATGAACTGTGGTTGTGGTAAGAGTTAATCTGTGTGAAAGTTGACATTGATGGTATTTCATTGATGCATATGCGTACTGTACTGTTATGTAGAACAGAATAACGTTTCGTTAATTTCTTGCTTCACCCTTCTCCGTCCAACCATTGCAACTTCTTCACTAACACAAATTATAAGCACAGTTTTCTTTTCCACTTTTGAAATGTAGTTGTAACGAAAGTAAGACCACACGTGGAGGCGCGCGTGACCAGACCACCGATACCGCGGCAGTACCCGCGGCTTTTGCAGAGCGGCTTGACGGTAACCGATAATCTCGCACCCACTTAGCGACCACGTATCGAAGACGAGAATCGATACGACCGGTACCAAGCACGACCAGTCTAGAAGTATATAAGGTATCTTAGATCATTCCTAACCGATCGTCAGCCTTTCGAGCCGCTACCCGTTACATCTCGAACGTCTCTGCTGAGAGTTAAGTGACGACTCCAGCAGAGGATGGCCGCTACCCTGACCGACTCGCTGCCTACAGGAGAGCGCAGTTCATCCTTAGCCTCTCAACCGGATCGGTTGAGTGACAACGATCTCTTCGAACAACGGGCTCCTCAGACTGCGCCCTCGGTGGTGGAACCACAACCCCGTGAAGCGGAAAAAGCCGAACCCCAGCTGCTGGAACGCTTAGCGCTTACCGCCTAGTTCTATCGCCACCTAGTGTAAGTACGCTTACCGCCTAGCACCGCAGTTTAGGACCACTTACTGCCTTGCATCATAATTTAGCACCGCTTACCGCTTAGTAGTGTAGTTTAGGACCACTTACTGGCTAGCACTGTAGTCTAGGACCGCTTATGGCCTAACGCGCTAGCTTAGTACCGCGTACCGCCTAGCACAGTAAACTAGAACCATTACTGTACAGAAACTAGAATTAAACG
The DNA here is from genome assembly GCA_038496175.1 of Ampulex compressa. Classification (NCBI taxonomy): domain Eukaryota; kingdom Metazoa; phylum Arthropoda; class Insecta; order Hymenoptera; family Ampulicidae; genus Ampulex; species Ampulex compressa. Next base: position 62,361 of record JBCFXI010000934.1, read on the forward strand.
TAGTGTTGACGTCTTGCACGCTGGATCTGGCTGCTCGTTGAAACAATATTCCGTCGTGTGCCTTGGCGCTGAGAGAAAAACAGGCGTGTCTATTTCTTTCTCTCTCTCGTATCCACAATCACCCCTTAACCCGGCAGAAAGATCGTGGTGCGTGTATCGATGGTTGAGCGAGTGTCGCTGGATAGCTATTTTTGGTGACCAGTAATGGTGGCGTTCCCAAAGGCATATCAGCTCGCCGTACAATGTTTACGAACGGCGACTAGTTGGGTGGTATCACGGGATCCGGGGTCAAGGTTCGAGAATTGATCACTCAAGATATAATAACAATGTATATATTTACACAATGAATAACAATGTTGACTATGAATGAGTCGCGCAGTGTAATAAACTTCTACGATTGAGATGATGAATAGCTACCTCTAAACTGAAGAATTGCCTGACGAATAATATTACAGTGTCGATTGATAGAATCACTTGATAAGATTCTCGGCTACCTCTAGATTGAGGGATCGCCTACCGGTGTGTATTTGCGTGATGTTCGACTAAAAGTTCTGTTCGTTGAAATTTGCCCATTTAAGTGGCATTGAAGCTGCCAGTTTAGTGGGGCGGCCCTGCAAGGGTAGGGCTGACGGTCCCGTTAAACGTTTGTCGCGTTTGTTAATTAATTTTTACCTGAGCAAGCATTTGTTCACCAGATGTTTTATGGTTATTTTGACCAGGTCCGCCTGGTCACCCTTTGCTTGAGTTTTCTACAGAGTAATAAAACATCTGGTGACCACTCGCTGAGGTATACCTCACCGTTAATGCCCGAAGTAGTAACACCTAGCTTACACGAACTCCTGGCGTTTTGCTCATTCGGGACTAGCGAACCCGGCCACGCCGACTAAGTCGGCTACCTTTCTCCCGCCTCCCGACGATATCTCATCTTACGGAGATATCCGCACGTAGTTAAAAGCTATTCGCACTAATCAAAGCAATGTTTATGTAAAGCTCAATTTTATCATACGCAATTATCGATACAATGACGTAATAAACAGTGTGATATCATTCGAATCAAATGCTGCAGTCTAAGGGTTATTGGGCAATCTCCTATAGGGAATACTACGGATAATCTCTCTTAACGCTTTGTAATGTTTGTCTTCTCGTTTTCTAATATCATTGCGTAAGAAATTCGATCTGCACGAATAAAACTAATATCGCTTCCCGTATATATTAAAGCGTATAAATTACAATTGTGTATTCATATATCATTATTGTATTTATTTGACTCATATAGCATAGCGTTTTAGCTCGTTTTCACTTCAACCATCTTCGGACACTGCCGAAATATGCCCATAACTGTTGCAATTCAAGCGCTTCTTGTCCTTCTTCCTCCCAGAATAATTAAACTTTAAGTTATTCTGGCCTTTGCAATTGAAGAAATTCCGTCCTACCGCCGCCTTGGTTGTCGTTGATTCTCGCCTGGTGTTTTTTTTCTGTTAGCATTGCTTGTGACATGACGCGACCTTGACATTTCGTTTCATGTTTTCATACACTCGTATCATAATTTTCAATTCTCTTATGCTAGTCGCATCGTAGAGGATGGTCTTATTCATTTTAGCGTTAAGGATATCTTTGACTATATACTGTGTACTCGACTCGGTATTGATGTTCGCTGCGTTGTAATTGCTAACATTGCATACTTTCCATTCTTTATTTTTTGGTCCTGTTATCACGCGATGAACTTCGTTACAAATTACATTTTATCCAAATGCTGACACCAGTGCAGCCTTTAACAATTTCCACTTCTTAGTACATTTTTCGAAATGTACAAAAAGCTTTGCTTAACCGCGCAATAAGCACTTTGCGTACCGTGGGTCTGGTCCTTTAGGTTACGGTCCGGAGAGTGGCCCGAAGGCAGTCGCTCTGGCCGCTCGGAAGACGGAAGTTCTAGCGGGAACCGGAGCCAAGGTTGCCAAGTTCTCTAAAAAAAAGTCGGAGATCCGTTTGAGAGGATTAGACAGGCGTGGTGAGGGCGATCACCACCGTGGGCGGATGCCTAGAGAGGGTGGTGAAGACCGGGGAGATCCGGTCCCCCCTCTCTGACATCGTCAATTTGGGCCTGTTGAAAAAAAGCAGTACGATATATATATATGGCACTATGTGTCAGATAGAGAAGGATATTGGACCCTCCTCGCGACCCTCGTCGCGATTTTTTTCTACAAATGCAGCCAGTAAAATCTGTGCAATTCGTGAAAGTAGCGGGCGAGAGAATGCTCAAGGTGTCGTCGGAACCATTGACATTGATGCAGTTGCTAACAGCAAACATGTAGGCAGAAAATTGGAAAAAGTACTTTACGTTCCTGACTTGAAGTGGAGCTTATTTTCAGTGGGAGCCATAGCGGACAAGGGTTTCTCGTTTCATATTTATAATGATCCTTGTGAAGTGCGCGAGAGAAACGGTACTTTATCCGCGGAAAGGGTGCGCTATGGTCAACTGTTTCGTATGAGGTTTAATGCAAAGATACCGATACAGTGCAATGTGGCTCATGAGAATACACTGAAATTATGGCACGAGAGACTGGGTCATATTAATACCAGATCCATACGGGAGATAGAAGAAAACTGGGCGGTCTATGGCTTAAAGATCAAAGGCAGTGATGATCATTTTTTCTGTGAAGCTTGCGCTCTCGGAAAACAAGTGCAAAAGCCACATTTCTCTAGCAGGCGGGAAAAACTAAAGAAGCCTGGAGAGATGATCCATTCCGACGTCTGTGGTCCTATAAATTTCGAATCGCCGAAAGGATCAAGGTATTTTGTATTATTTAAGGATGATAATACTGGGTTCCGGAAAGTGTATTTTATGCGTCGAAAGGCAGAAGTCCTGGAAAAATTCAAAGAGTTTGAACCATTGGTGGTCAAGCAGACTAACAATAGCATAAAAATATTAAGGACGGATAATGGGACAGAGTATTTATCAAATGAATTCAAGGACTTCTTACGACTAAAAGGGATCGTTCATGGAACATCGACACGGTACGTTCCACAGCAAAATGGAAGAGTAGAGCGTGAATTGCGCACGCTCGTGGAAAGTGCTCGGTCTATGCTGATCGCAAGAAATGTATCAAAGATGCTGTGGGCTGAAGCAATCATGACGGCTGCATACGTTCTGAATCGAACAATTTCGAAGCAATTGAATGGCAGGTCGGCATACGAAAATTGGTTTGGTCGGAAGCCAGAAATTAAACACTTGCGTGTGTTTGGATGTGATGCCTATAAAAATATACCTAAAGGGCAAAGGAAGAAATTTGATCCGAAGAGCAAGAAAACGATATTGGTCGGTTATGATGGTGACTCGACTAATTATCGGCTTTGGGATGCTGAAGACCATAAAATACATATCAGCTGTAATGTAGATTTTAATGAAGCAGAACGAAAAACAGAGTCTACTGGGAATGGATCGGACAAGGAAAATAGAGCCCCTTTACGTTTTGGGAATATCTCAGAAGAGGAAGAGGAGGCAACAATGCTACAGCCTGTCTTTGATGATCCTCCTGAAGAACTTCCTGAAGATCATCCTGAAGATTCCCCTGAAGACGATAATGAAGAAGCACCAACGGCTCGAGTATTGCGTGACAGGACATAACTGCGAAGTCCAGAACGGTATAGTGAAATGGGATACGCATTTGTAGTGGATTCTGTACCATCCACTTACGAAAGCGCGTTGGGCAGTAATGAAGCTGATAAATGGAAACACGCTATGCAGGAAGAAATGTTGGCTCTACAGAAAAATGACACATGGATACTCGAAAAAACCCCCAGAAAAACAAAAGATTATTGGATGCAAGTGGGTGTATGCCTTGAAGGAAGGTCCGACAGGGAACAATACACGGTTCAAAGCGCGACTGGTAGCAAGAGGCTTCACGCAGCAGGAAGGAACGGATTATTTCGAAACGTTCGCTCCAGTCGTACGCTATGAGTCTATTCGGATGCTGTTAGCTATCGCTGCACAGGAAGATTTAGAAATTGCCCAATCTGATGTCAAGACAGCATTCTTGTATGGGAATTTAAAAGAAATAATCCTTATGAAAGAGCCAAAAGGTTTAGAAGATTCGTTGCAACCCGACACTGCTTGCAAATTGCAGAAAAGTTTGTATGGACTTAAACAATCTCCACGATGCTGGAATACGAAATTTGTTAATTTTCTTAAGGACTTTAATTTCCATCAGACGACAAGCGATCACTGCGTGTTTGTAGGAAAAGTGAAAGATATAAATGTGTTTCCAGCACTTTACGTTGATGACGGTTTGTTAATGTCAAGGTCAAAACTAGCAATAACAGAAATTTTGAATAATTTGAGCCACAAGTTTCAGATTACAGTTAGTGAGCCTAAGCACTTCATCGGCATGGAGATCGAGCGCAATCGTCTGGATCGAACAATAAAAATAGGGCAGAGTCGATATATACAAAGAATTCTGGAAAAATTTCGGATGAAAGAAGCAAATGCAGTGAGTATTCCCGCTGAACCTGGGTTGCATTTGACGCAATTGCAACATTCAAAGATGGAAGGAGAAGAAAAACAGATTCAAAATGTGCCTTATCGCAAGGCAATCGGCTCCTTATTGATTGTGGCACGGGTCAGCAGACCTGATATTGAACACGCCGTTAACCAGGCGAGTCAATGTATATCCAATTATGGACAAGGACATTGGAAGGGCATTAAACAATATTTAGATACTTAAAAGGGACAATCAATTTCGGTATTGTATTCGGAAAAAGTGGGAGCAAGTTTGGGCTTTGCGGATATACGGATGCCGATTATGCGGGATGTACAGAAACGCGTAGATCCACAAGTGGTTCTGTCTTTATGTTAAATGGGGGGGCAATCCTATGGTCTAGCCAAAAACAACGCGTTGTGGCACTGTCGACTACAGAGGCGGAATATGTAGCATTGTGCATGGGAATGAAAGATGCCACGTGGTTGCGAGAATTAATATGCGAATTAGGATATGATTATTATAAATTACCAATATACGTGGATAATCAATCTGCAATTAAGCTTGTTAGTAATGCTGAATATCGTAAAAGGACAAAACACATAGATGTTCGTTTCCATTTTATACGCGATATTTTTGAGCAAGGGAAAATAACTGTTATATATGTAGAAACTAGAGAACAACTTGCAGATTTATTCACTAAGCCTCTATCGCGACAATAATTTATGTACCTAAGAAGTAGGATAGGTATGTCAGCAGCACTATATGTATAACAGCGCTATATATATGGCACTGTGTGTCAGATAGAGAAGGACATTGGATCCTCCTCCATGCGGCGAATGCGTGCGAGGCGGATGCCGCGAGCCTGTAGGAGGGAGAGAGAAACATGCTCATGTTTTGGTGTGCCCGTACTTGTAACCTCTGATGGGCTGCTCGGGCAGTAAGCCTCGACAGTCGGTCTGTCGTGTATCGGAAAGCGTGTAGCATACAGCATTATATAAAACCTATCTTAATCTTGAGACAGGGAAAATAAACCCAAAGTTTCAACAAGGCCCAATGCCTGCTAGGCACAGCGTGGAAGATAGTGACGGATGCACGCATGTTAGTGGTCGCCCTGTAGTGCTTCCGATGCCTGGAGTTAGGTCATACCAGCTCGAGGTATCCGAGCACTGTGGACCGTAGCGAGCGCTGCTACTGGTGCCGTGGCACAGATCACTGCGCTGCTCACTGCGCAGCGACCTTGGGCGGTGGGTCGACTACCGCATCGGTAGCGCATCCTGCGCCTCGGTGTCCTCCAAATAGAGGACTATCCAAAGCAGAGCGCGCACGGTGATATCGCTTGCCGGCTCGCCGGACATACCATCCACATCCAGTCCAAGTAGCCAGTCTGTGGCTGCTTGCTTGGAGCCAGCTGAAGAACCGGCAAGACCGGCAGCAGGCCTGGAGGACGCCATGGTCATGGAATAATATTCATGTCTCATTACCATCCTCCAGGCCAACTTGAACCACTCACGCAAAGCCTAGGACTTGCACTACCCAGACTGGGTGCGGGACGCGAGCGGCCTTTAAACTGATTCAGCATGAGGCGGAGTATGTGGCGGAACAGTGGGGGGAAATCGCGGTGGTGGGATGTTACATCTCGCCCAACTGCTGTTTCAACGTATTCGAGACGTACGTGGGCAAGGTCGAACGATGTATTTCTGGACTTGTCCTTCGCCCGGTTTTCGTCCTGGGGGTCATTAACACTCACGCCAGTGCATAGGGATTCTTCAGGGACGACGTACCAGAACACGTTATGTTCGATTGGGCGGCAAAAGTTGAACTCCCACTGCTTTACTGGGGCTCCATACCGACGCGCGTAAGGTGGCTGGGGAAGTCCATTATCAATTTGTCGTGGGCGACTCCTGCCGCTGCACGTCGCACGGCGTACTGCCAAGTAGTGGTCCTAATGGACGTGACCGTCGCTCGCTGCGTAAACCACACTTGGCACGGCCACTCAGTGAATAGCAAACCACCGGTACTTGGGGCGACGGGACGCCGTGCTCGGTGGATCAGAGGACGAGCGCGATTGCCGATCTGCGCACAGTGTGCGTTCGCGCTTGGCGTCAGTACATGCGCGCCCGCAAAAGCGCGTGGGACCTGATTTGGTCGACAGCAACTTTGACTTCAGAAAGGGCCGGTCGGCCAACGATACGGTCTTGCGCATGCGGGCCCACTCTAATGCGGCCGTTTTTCGCGGCGGAATCAGATCAATGGATATCAACGCATTCAATACCTTGCCCTGGGAGGCCATTCTGAAGGGGCTCCGTTATTATCAGGTGTCATCCTACTTCCAGGATGTGATCGGTGCTTACAGACGGATAGAATACCCGGGCGGATCGGGCATGCTAGTCGTGCGGAAGACTTGTTGCGGTGTTCCACAGGCGTCCGTACTAAGTTCAATCCTGTGGAACATCGGATACGATGCGATCTTGCAGGCCAATCTTCCACCCGGTGTCAGTGTGATGTGTTACCTGCGTCCTCGGAAGGATTGATGATCTGGAACTGTGCGTGGCTCCCCACAAAACGGAGACGTTGTGGTTTTACAATCCTCGTCACCGTGAGGACCCGCCCATTTCTTGGCTCCAAGTAAGTCAGACCTGCGTCGAGATGGACTGCGGAATAAAGTACCTGGGGATCACCTTAGACGACCAGTGGCGCTTCACGACTCACTTCGATTGCTTGGCCCCTCGAGAGGAACGGAAGGCTGAATGGCTAGGCCGTTTTTTTCCGAACCTCGGGGGGTCCGAAGAAATGGTCCGCCGCCTATATGCTGGAGATGTGCGGACCGTAGTCCTTTACGGGGCCCCGGTCTGGTCGCGTAGCTGGATGGCCAACCGGCATAGACGACACTGGTTGCGCCGGATTGAGAGGCCGATGGGCATTAGGATCACGCGTGTGTACCGCACCAGCTCCTACGCGGACAGGATAGTTCTGGTGCTCTGGCGCAGGAGGCGAGAGAGAGGCAATGCCATTCCTCGTCTTTGCGTTGGGCCGGGATGCCGGGGGGCCGTTGCGTGACGGTCGCGCAACATCGTTAAATTAGAGATGATGATCTGCCTGGGAAATTCTGAAGATCCTCCCCCAAGTATGGACGCCTTTTAGGGGCTGCAGCGCTGGGGGAGGGGCGCCGTGATGTGTTACTTGCAGTTCCCAGAGGCCTCTCAAACTGCGCATATAATGGTGATCGTGAGGGTTTTAGCTGATACGAATTCGGCACTTCCCTAACACTGCTCCCAGGGAACCGGAAAGTCTATGAAGATTTCCCCGGCGTAAAGAAAAAGCACTTTGATTACATACTGAATCATTGATTTGTTCCGTGACGTCTGAAGTGGAACAAGGAGAAGGTGGAATATGATTTTGGAGGTGCTAGGCTGCAGAGACCGGTTGCACCTGATTCTACGACCAAAAAGTTTGCGATTTACAAAATGCGCAGAAACTTATAATCATGGCCGATGTAATATGCAGATATATTTAGTTGCATTGTTCATAAAAACATGCAAATATAATACCACGGAACCTAATATAAGTTATTGCCGGTATAAGGAGATGAAAAGGGTGGGTGTTAGATTTAAAAATTGAAAAAATGTCCTTGAAGAACAAACTTTTACATCTAAGTAAAATTTCGCACAGGCAGAAACGATTTTGTGTTTGAACAATTGGCGAAGTAATTGATAGTACAAAATCATATGAAATAATTCCTATGCAAAAATTTCTTTTTGAAGGACATGTTTCCAATTATTTAAACTAACATCCTCCTTTTCCATCACTTATATTAGTTATGTTATATTACATTTGTATGTTTCTATAAACAATACAACTGTATATATCAATATGTATTATAATGACTATGATTGTAAGTTCTTGCATAGTTTGTCTGCATGTACATCGTAGAGTCGATAAATCAGTTCCTGTCGGTTTTTCTTGATCCTCCTCAAGGGTCACGAAATAAATTAATGATCCAGTCTGTACAGACGTTTTCAAATTGCTTCAATCACCGTATTACATTAATGTGATTAACACTGCTAAAAATCTCCAGTGATACTTCAATATCTCTGAAACATCTCTTCTATTCTCGTATTTTCAATCGTTCTTGTTACCTATTGTTCGTAAACTTCGTTATTTTAGAACTTTTCTACAACTACAGGATTTTCGTTACGTCGAGCAACGTTCATGTCATTCTGGCAACTTATGCATTCTCCTCATTTTTACCCGATATCGTTGTAGTATTACTACGTGCTTTTTCTATAGTTTTTTTTAATACTTTCGATATCCCAGAACAGCCCCAAAGTGTATGTTTTATTGGTTATAATATTTTTAATGATACAAGGACAAGTACAAAAATTACGCAATTTGTAGTGTTTTTTGCGCTCGTCGGTTGTCGAGTCTCCCTTTCTGCTTTCACCGTGCTCTCTTTTTGTTTGCCTCGTATAACTTAATTGTTTTATTTTATACGGATCTACATTAGATGACGTCTTTCCCAATGGAGTATAAAGGAAACGCTTGCAACGTGCACAACATCAATAGGTGCGACTCGCTCGATTATACATGCGTACGCTTCGCACACACGCACACAGTATTGTTTCATAATGTTAAAGGCAATAAAAGAAGTTTGATTGGTGATCGACGAATGATCTTTTGATTTACAATAATCTACGAACCCGAAAGGTGTCTAAAATCACAAAAATGAACGAGGACGTCTTTAACAACGTTGTTTAAAAACGTTTAACGCGCGCGGGCGTGTGTGTGTTTTTTTCTAGAAGAGGGCGGAAATGCTTTATGCACCATAGGTGTTTTGCGTACCCGTGTGTCGGACTCTGCAGGGTGCCCTACCGACTAAAATCCTAACCTCTTATCGTCATTTGCTCCGTGATGTCCCCCGCGGTACCTCCGCTAAGTATTACTTCGCGAGGGCGGCCTGAGCTATTCAGCTCTTCCTCAACCTTGGATGCTCTCCGTCTTTCATCAGTGTTCGCGAGGAGCCGTTGTCATTGGTCCTCTCGTCTTTCTTCGCTCTTGCTCCTCCTCACGGAGCCTTGTTATAACTGCTGTGGCGAAACTGCTCACTGCATTCCAGTTTTCTTCCTTCTTACACATCAGCTCTACAACGATCTCTGGTGTAGCTGTCATTCCCAATTTCTCTACCAATTCCTTTCTCTGCGCAGCGAAGCGTGAGCACCAGAAAAATACGTGTTCTCCATCTTCTGGTACTCCGCACCCCGACGGGCAGTTTGAAGAATCGTCGTTCTTGAACCGGTGAAGATAGGCCCTGAAACACCCATGGTTCGAGAGCATTTGAGTCAGATAGTAGTTTACCTCTCCGTGGTTGCATTTAATCCAACTATTGACCTGAGGGATTAGGCGGTGGGTCCACCTCCCCTTATTGGATGCATCCCATTTCTCTTGCCACCGCTGAGGGCTGTCCTGTTTCCTCATCTTCTTCAACACTTCTTGTTCTTCGGGAACGTTGCTGCGTTGCTCGTACAGCTGCTTTCTCTCTACTGCTAGTACCTCAATAGGCATCAGGCCTGCGATGACGCACGCGGAATCATCTGATACCGTGCGGAAGGCGTTGGACACCCTTAGAGCACTGAGTCTGTTAACTGCTGCAATTCTACGGCGGTATTTCTCGACTTTGAGGACTTCACCCCAGATGTCTATCCCATATGTAAGTATGGATGTTACCACTGACGCGAGGAGTTTCCTACGAGGCTGACGAGGTCCTCCAATGTTCGGCATTAGTCTCGCTAGTGAGGTGGTCACTTTGGCTGCCTTTGCTGCGACGTACTCCGCGTGGGCCTTGAAGCTAAGCCGCGTGTCCAGAAACACCCCCAGGTACCTAAAGAAGGGCTGAGAGGTGATGGTGCACTCTCCCACGTCGAGGCTAATGGTCTCCACCTGTTTTCGGCGCGTGAACAACACAGCTTCCGTTTTATGGTCAGCCTGTTTGAGGCCGACTGAGTCCATCCAACGCTGCACTGCTTCGTAGTATTCTCCGAACTTGCGCTGAATCTCCACCGGGTACTTTGCGGTGATGACTATCCCCACGTCGTTCGCAAAGGCCACCATCTCGGCTCCTGGTGGCAGTTGCATCCCGAGAAGGTCGTCGTACATTATATTCCACAGAAGAGGCCCTAGCACTGAGCCTTGAGGGACTCCCCCAGTGACCCGATAGTGTTTCGGACCATCCTCCGTATCGTACACAAGCAGACGATTTTCCAGGTAGCTCTTGATCATCGTCTTTAAATATCCTGGTGCTCCTAGCCTATCTAGCAAAAGGCAGATGTTTTTCCACTTGGCTGCGTTGACGGCGTTCTGCACGTCGAGAGCCCCCAACAGGCAGTATTGCATGCTTCCGCGGTTCCAACGTCTACCGGCCACTGCCTCTTTCCCTTTGCCGACTACTCGGTCAATGGCGTCAAGTGTGGATCTCCCCTTCCTGAAGCCATGTTGGTTGTCCGCTAGCAAGTGTCCAATGGCGGCTTCGATCCTGTTGAAGATGAGCCTTTCGAGTGTTTTTCCTGTTGAATCCAACATACATAATGGTCGGTAGGATGACGGGTTATCCGGCGGTTTGTTGCCCTTGGGCAGTAGCACAAGTCTCTGCCTTTTCCATCTTTCGGGGAAAGTTCCCTCTGCGAGACACTGGTTGTACATGTCTAAGAACATATCCGGAGCTACTTTCACTACCGTCTTTAAAGCTACATTAGGGATGTTGTTCATCCTGGTGCCTTGTTGTTTCCGATTCTATTGTTGGCCCGAAGTAATTCCTCTTTAGTGACCGGAGGTATGTGCTCGTTTTCTTCCAGCACTTGGTAGCTGAACGTCTCTTGTTTCGAAAAGAGTGTACTCACGATCTTTGCCAGTTGCTCGGGATCTGTGGGTTGTTGCTGCCGTGACTGACTCTTGAGCCGAGTCATGACGACCTTATACGGTCTTCCCTACGGATCTTCGTCCACTACTTCGAGGAGCTCGGTCCAGCATCGCCTTTTGCTACGTTTTATAGCTTTGGTCAGTTTAGCCCGTGCCATCTTGAAATTCTCCTCCAATTCGTAAAAGGCGGGTTTCCCTTTGGCTCGTTGCGATAGCCTCCTTGCTCTGTGACATTTAGCACGGAGTTGTGCAATTTCGTTGTTCCACCAGTAGACTGGTGTGTGCGGGTTCCCATTTCCTCTCCTCGGCATGGCGGCGTCACAGGCATTTGCCACCTTTCGCATTACGTTGTCTACTTTCTCCTCGGCTGTTGTTCCTTCAGCACAGCTACCTTCTACCCAAGCGCGCATGGCATCTGCATCGAAGTCGCTTGTTTTCCATCCGGTGGATGCTCTCTTTTTCATGAGTCGGTTCTTGCGACTTTGTTGCCGTATGACTTCCCATATGATGGCACGATGATCACTCAGTGTACAGATGTCTGACACCCTCCAGCAGGTATTACCTTTGGTAAGGCCACCGCTAACAAATGTGAGGTTGATCATCGAGTTTCCTTCTCCTCTGACAAACGTCGGTTTTTCTCCGTCGTTTAGCAGGGTTAGGTCGAGCAAGGAGAACGCTTCCAAGAGGGCTTGCCCTCTCTTCTTCATTTCCCTGTTGCCCCATTCTACTGCTCAAGCGTTAAACTCTCCTGCGGTGGCAACGGGGCTTTGCTTCACGGCATCCTTGGTGAGTCGGTCTATTATCCTCTCAAATTCTTCTTGTGGCATGCTTGGTGTCATGTAGCAGCTGTAGAAGTATACTCCGCTGATCTTGACTTTCACGAAGCCATCTTCGAGGTCCTTCATGACTTCCTGGAAGGGATGTTTGCCACAGGCCCAGATGGCTGCTGAGCCTGTCGCATCTGTCCTCCAAGAAGATCCATCTATGTTCCTGTACTGGTCGGCAACTATGATTACGTCTATCTTTTCCTCACGCACCGTCTGAAGCAGCAGGTTTTGTGCTGCCTCGCAGTGGTTTAGGTTCAGCTGCATTACCTTCAACGCCATTTTCGAAGATGGGCTTGGTACGCCTTTTCGTATACTGGGCACTTCCTACACCCAGGTACGTGGTTTGTCACTTTACTACCTACTTCTTTGCACAGGCTACAGCATGGTGCCGCTACGCACTTGTCCGCCTTGTGTCCTTCTGCGCCGCACTTAATGCAGCAATTGGACCTGTCCACTTCCGAATTACATCTCTTTGATATGTGGCCATACTGCCAGCACCTGGAGCACTTGGTAGGCCTTATCACTTCCCGTACGCGACAGTTCGATCAGCTTACGCGTATATTCTTCTTGTCGAGGATTTTCTTGGCTGCTGTTGTTGACAGCCGAAGAGTCGCAGTTTGCATACTGCCGTAGGTTTTCCTCGTGGATAAGACTGCCTCGGCTTCCACCTTGTGGTTCTGTCCCAGTTCGCGGTTCAGTGCATCGGCTATTTCTTCCTTGGTGACGATCCCATCCAGCCTTGTCGCTTCCAGGGTTGTCTGTTGCACCCAGGCGTTGATAGTGGCATCTGTACCAAGCGCCGTGCTGATCTTCTCCTGGTAGTCCGCAATTTTGTCTTGGTTCTTTTTTTTTAGAATAAGAAGGGCATCGCCCGCCAGTGTCTTGCGTATTCCAGCTACCGCTAGGCCCACATCCTGAAGGGTCATGTCCTTTTTCAACCTGCTGAGGACCTCTGCATATGTTTTGCCCTCGGTTGGTCTAATAAGTCTTCTTCACGACCTTTGAGTGGCGATTGGGGAGCAGCAATGCTCTTCGCCAGCAAGGGGGAGGTTTGTTGTGCAGCCGCCTTCTTGGGTGCAATGGTCATCTTCGCCATTTCATCGTCCAGCCGTTTCAGATTCCTGAACGTCAAATTGAGGCCATTTGCCATTTTCTTGATCTCTCCATGAACATTCATCCTCGGTGTTACCAAAGTGATCAATGAGACGATTTGCTCTCCGAGCTTTTCGAACTCTTTGTCCCATGTCTTCACGTGTTCTTCACTTGGTGCTTTGAACACTGTGGAGGCCAAGTGGTCCACCTTCACAATGCTGCAGTCGCTGGTTGACGACGAACAAGAGCCTGCTTGCGCACTCTCGGACGTCGGCACTGGGGTATCCCTCCCCTGCACCGTAAACGTTGATTTTAGACCTGTGGGTCCCAGCACCCCGACACGGTGAGTGTGCGTGTGCGTGCGCGTGAGTGAGCACGCGTGAGTGAGCAAGCGCGCGCGTGCGTGTGTGTGTGTAGAGGGAGAGAGGGAGAGAGAGGGAGGGGGAAGGGGAGAGGGGGTGGGGTTGGGGGGGGGGGGCAGAAGAAGAGAGAGCTTTGGCGAGGAAGAGTGAGGAGGACGGCGGCGATAGTGGGAAAAGAAGATTCGCGGGAGGCTGGGGAAGAAGGCCGTGACTATTTGATAGCCTAATATGGACAATGATCAGCTACGAGGTAGAGATATGGGGATGCGGGGAGAGAAAGAAAGTAGAAAGTTGCAAGAGTTATTTGAGGTGGGTGATGGGCGTGGATAGGGAAACACCAGGATACCAAATAAGAGAGTCATTAAAAAGAGAGAGATTGGGGATTAGAGCGGCGATCAGAGGATGTTGATATGAGACAAGATTATAGGAAGGACAGGGACGAGTACTAGCGCAGGCATGCTGAGAAGAGGTAAGGGAGAGGACTATAAGAAGAAAAGCGGGGAAGGGCTGGGAAACAGAGAGAAGGGAGAGGCTGGAGCAAAGAGGGATAAAAATTCAGAAGCTAGGGAGAAGAAGAAATGAAGGAATGGAGGAATGGTTTGAGAAGATCGTCGAGAAATAGAAAAACAGGGACAAAGAAGAGAGTTCGGAGAGAATAAAAGAGGCCAAGTGGTACAAGAAAATTATGGTAGAAGGGATATCAGAATATTTAAAAAAAGGATGGGGGAAAGTAGGTGGAGGTGGACGTTTTTTAACCCTCCTTTTTTACCTCCTTATATTGGCAATAATTTATGTTAGGTTCCATAATTTATATTAGGACCACGACTATGAGTTCCTGCGCTGTTTGTAAATCACGTGTATATCGATCGTAGAGTTGATAAATCAGGTGCCAGCTGGCCCCTGCTGCTTGAAACCTCCATAATCAAAAGCTGTGGTGATGTAATGGATAGAAGCTCCGACTGTCACGCGGGAGACCCGGGTTCGACCCTCACCTATCACCTCTGATTTTTCCATGTGATATGTATACTGTAGCTTCAGTGGTTCGTAATCCACCTTAAACGGTAGGTCCTAGGCCAGGATGACCTTAGCAGTCTGTGCCGTCATACATCGTCAGATCCGGCTCGAAGAACCCTAAACAATGTTCTATCAACTCGGTTCGAAGGATCAAAAACGATGTTCTTCTATCCGGTTGTAAGGCTAATCGTACCCTTGTGGTGAGAATAGGCACACACTCGCGCGGCTCTACCGTTAAGGATCTTAGGGGAGAGCTATTTATACTGTATTAGTTTGAAGTAGTTTAATGAACAACGATATGTGTGGTTATGTTGTTACAAGCGAATAGTGTGTCCGTTGAGACTCTGTACTATTCTGTGCGTGGTACGTAAAACTCTCTTTTGAGAGTGTACCTCTGCTGAGGGTGTGTGTAACTCGGGTGAGAGACGTTCTTACTCTGTTCCAAATACTATTTTTCGTCATAAAGACGACTCGGTATGCTCTCGAACGGGAATGGAAAATTGCCGGTTAGTCATTACGAATCGGTGCCGATTGGCCAATTAGTAGGGAGGTGGATATGCTCCTCTTCGAAACTGTACTCTAGGGACCAAGGGAGTGCTTGGGCCCAACCGCAAGAAATGCCACATGGCTCTTACTGACCTGAGTGGGTCCTAGCCATAAAATTGTTTATAATACTCGTATATGCAGGCTTAAAAAACTGTCATCAAAAAAAGGATTTTGCTGCAAATTAAGCCTGCTTGTTTGTACCTCGAACATTTCTCGAAAGTAAAGCCAGACCAATATCTGGCTTTTGTCAGTGTTGCACGTGTGTCTAGAATGTTACCCCATGGTCTATCTCTCCATGGCCATCAATTGCTCAAAACCGTTTGGAAGCGTTGTAAGGACTTGCAAAAAAAAATAAGTTATGCTGTATGCACGTGTATAATTAAGTCTATCTTATAGCGTGGAACGCAGTCGGTGTCGAAAATGAAAAAAAAACAAATCTCCATGGTCGTATTTCTGCTTCTCCTTGCTCCCCTACAAGCGTCTTGGAACAAATTCATGATTCCGAATGTACACCAGAATATCATCCCAACAGTCAACAAGACGATCAAGATGTTTTAACGACTTAATCGCAATAAATATGCTCATGTACCAAGCGTCTTTTTTTTTATAATATCGCGCGTTTAATAAATCCCAAGGGATCACAATGTTTGAATCAATGAGGTTTCGAACAATATCGGTCGCCTCAACTGTAAGACACGCGTATAAGTATTGCATGCGGTGTATATTGACGGGGATACCGTTATTGATTATCAACGCTTTAAATTGATCACGAAATGACTCCCAGTCGCTCGAATTATCCGAAAATGTTGGCAAAGTAATTCACGAAAGTGGAAATATTGAACGCGATGTGAATATTGCCGGGGTAGACGATGACTGCGACTCTCGTTGCGTCTCCCAATCGTCCATGTAGTTGGACACGGCATAATACGCTGCTTTATACGTAGCATATTTGTCTTCAGTGAAAAACTTGTCGGTGGAGATGAGCTTTTTAGTAGCAGCACCCAAAACCTTGGCATAAATGTGCTCGAAGCGAGTATACTCCTCTTTCAGTTTTTACAAACGATTGTGAACAATCCCGAATGTGAGCTGGCCTTTCTTGATCTTCTTGAAATTCTTCAAGGTGCACGTAACTGCCCAAAACGATCATTGTTATTCTGCTGAGTTCTTCCATTGTAAAGTTCATTAGCGATCGGTATGAGAACTTCGCACACTTTTAGCTGATCGAACGTCGATCGTTTTGCGAGACGAATGCAATGATTGCGTGCGCTGATCCCGCTTGAAGAACCAAACAAATACGAAGAAACGAAGCGAAAGTAATGAAGGCGGATTCCAAAAGACAGAGTCCATTGTAGTAACAATAAGCGTTTGTTTATTATACAATTCACAGATAGCTTGGCGGAAATTAACACGAGAAATTTGTATTGGCGGAACGGACACGTTAGTTCCAAAACCTGGGTTTTAATGTTCCATAGGTTGTGACACATTTCCTTCTTCTCTTTAAACTTCTCTTCAAATTCTCTTGAACTCTTCTCTTCAAATTATGATGAAGATATATCAAAGGAAGATACATTACAGCAGAGCTACAGCACAAGATAAAAAACCGATGGAAAGAAAGTATGATAAAAGACCTGCATATAGATGACCATAAGATAG
This sequence comes from Ampulex compressa, assembly GCA_038496175.1. Classification (NCBI taxonomy): domain Eukaryota; kingdom Metazoa; phylum Arthropoda; class Insecta; order Hymenoptera; family Ampulicidae; genus Ampulex; species Ampulex compressa. Next base: position 79,242 of record JBCFXI010000934.1, read on the forward strand.
CGGCATCATTCGATATATTTAGGTAGGGATGAAAGATTGATTGGAACGTACTATTACTGTTACTATTACTATTACTTCTTCACACCGGCATTGGTTCATATAATAGTCCCATATTTGAAGAAATAAAAACCGAAGTAACAATTGACGAACATACATACAGGGTTTTATTACACGCTGTTTCTGATAAGTCAATGCAGAACGAATCATTATTTGGAGCTGATTTTCTAAACAGTGAAGATATAATTATTAGGAGTGAAGATATTTCTATTTCTAGTTTGAAAAGCAAGAACACAGGAGACACGAATTTGCCCAAAATCTTTAAACTAGATGTAATACGCGTAATCAATAACATTGATCCATCTTACATTGTAAATGCTAGCCATAAAAATGTGAATAATCACTATCTGTGTCAAGTACGCAAAGAAGGATTAGGAACGGACATACTTTTAGATGGTAAACATCAGGTAGAGGGCAGATAAAATGAGCGACAAGTTTAGAACTTCAGGCAGAGGTAGGCGTGGTACCGATTAGCATTACGTTTAACAATTCAAACTCTATAGTAGCCTCGGGGGTAATAAAAATCTATTCGATAATGTGAGGACCAACGAAACATAAATGGTACGTGCAAACGATACGGATGCATAAGTACAGAAGTGTGTGGCATCAGTTTTTAAGGAATACAGGATGCTACTGAAACATCAGGACGTGGCATGGAATCCGAAGAAGAAGTCGCCGACGTCCACCAGGATATCCCCAACTACGGAGTCTTCACCGAGCGGTAGCATAGCCAGCTTGTGAAGAAGTCCGTAAACAAGGACCAAGGGGTCGTGCAGTTACGAAGGAGTACACGCGCCGAGAAGTAAAGATGTAAGGACAACTTGAAAAATTTTTCGGCAAGTAAAGGACGGGATATTGTAACACTGCTTTTCTTATATCTTATACGAAGTTTTTAGCACGGGTTTATATAAGCAGGTGTTACAAAATAATTATGTTACCTCTATCGGGTGATAAGGAAGATTTGAATACGTGGGTTATGTGTAAGGTATGACGTGACGCTCAAATATGACACATTCCGAATCTAAAATACGGTACGATATACAAACTGAGCAGAACACAGCGAATAACAAGAACAATGCATACGAATAGAAAGAAAGAAAATTAATTATATTTACAATTTGTTCAGGAAAATATCGGTAGCCTCTAGGGCAGTATTCAGAAGCGGCGCCAGCGGCGCATTGGCTCGTATCGATTTCGGTGCACCGCGGAAGTTGGGTATGTTTAACCGTAGGGGGCGCTCGGTAGAATTAGGGCGCGCTCCTGAATCTGTAGATCATGCGCATGTAGCGTGTGACACGAAGAGTCGCGGTCATTGACTCGTGGATTGGGCGGGATCAACGCACCGTGCGCCAATTCATGCGTTCTAGCGGTATAGCGGAAGCAGAACCCCCTGTAGAGAGGTCATGGTGTTTTCTTCAGTCGGCAGTCGGGTGTCGGTGTATCGGTTATGAGGAGAATAGGGGTTTTATTTGTAGTTCCAGCACGGGTCCCCTCCATTTATTTTCGGCGTCTTTATTATAAAAGCCTATACGGAAAGGCAGCTTTCTGTACAGAGCCTTTGTTAATACATTTTGTTTTACGGTTTACCACGTAGTATGTTCCACTCAATCCTAGCAACGGCCCATCATATCATAGTAAGTATTTTTCTTATTCGCGTCTTTTCTTAAAACGTAACTGTGGGTAAGCCATCATACCGAATAATAAATCGACCAATATACTAAACTGAGAAAGATGCAGAAGATGTTAATAATACCGGCAACATGGTTTACAAAATTAAATTTAAGAAATGCGTTAATAGTCACGTTTAACCGGATTAAAGAATGCATGCACATTTTATAAAATATAATAATACGACGATAGTAGATTTGCATCACTGTCAATCTCGCCATAATTTTTATTTCGATAATACATTAATAATAGATCATGAACTGCAATGCTTTAAAAGATTAGTTTCAGAAATGCTACATATTACAATAGAACAGAATCCTATTAATTTACAAACCGATACATCAAACTTAATCCCGGCCTATAACAAGCTTTTAAAATATCTCAAATTATATAGTATTTAAAACAATCCGTTAAATTGGGCCATTTATAAAGTTTGCTTAATTTACCAATCATACTTTAACCTTTAACAATGTCATTTAAACATTTCCTCGACCACAGTTGTCATTTATACAGCAGCTGACACATACATGATCCATTATGAAAGTAATGCGCATGATTTTATCGTGACGCGACTATGCATCACAGCGGGGTAAAATGGGTCGGGAAATGTCATGAAGGCTCCGAGAAGTCTGCGTAGAAAGACGTGCCTTCGCGTGAAGTTTGTTTTTCTGACTTTGTAACACGGAGTGATGGAGCGTTCGCTTGAAAAGTTATACGAAATCAAGTTTTGTGTGCGGCTTGGAAAGAATGCAACCAAAACATTCCAGATGCTTCAAGAGGCCTCATTTTGAATTAAATCCAACTATTCTTGACAGCGCAAAACTCGAAGTTTTTTCTGGTTTTCCGTTAACACTTTCGGCACAAGCATCGCGCAGACCTTGTGCATTTGCAGATCCTCAGTCATTATCCTATGTACCGCAAATGTAGGCATGTTTAGGGCGTCAGCGATTTCCTGGATGCTCAATCGACGGTCGGAACGCAAAACTTCGCGCACATGATTCACGTTTTCGTCCGTTCTGGTCGTTGTTGGGCGTCCAGAAGCGGGTTCGTCGGCAATCTTCTTCCGGCCTTTCTTGAATGCCTTGTGCCATCTCCCGGACGGTGACATTGAAATACAGTCGTTCTTGAAAGCCTTTTGAATCATTTGGAATGTTTCGGTTGCATTTTTTCCAAGCCGCAAACAAAACTTGATTGCGTATCGTTGTTTAAGCGAATGCTCTATCACGCCGTATTACAAAGTCGAAAAACACACTTCACGCGGAGGTACGTCTTTTCATTCAGATTGCTCGGAGGAAACAGGCGACCGGTTGTATTGGAAGGGCAGACCCTTTACCACATTTCTCGACCCGTTTTACCCCGCTCTGATGGATAGTCGTGTCGTGATAAAATCATGCGCATTGCTTTCATAATGGACCACGTAAGTCCGTTCGGAAATGATTTTACATATGTAAAAAGCAAAGTAACCAATTTTTCACTAACGTAGATAATGACAAGGGTGTTGAATATTTAGTATTTACAATAGTATTGTTGCGCCGGGGGTTGTTAGTTCATGAGTCCATGAATGCTGTCGCGTCACGTGAAGCGGATCTTGAGGCACCGTAAGTTGTCTCCGCGACCGTCAAAAAGACGAGAGGGCGGGAGGCGTTTGCGCGCAAGCGAAGAAAAAAAAAAAACAAACGCGTCATCGACGCCAGAGTAGCCTACGACTAGCGAAAGCGAACAGACCGTCCGAGTAATAGCCGGTCATAACACTGATTCATCTGAACATAATTCCGTGTCCACGCGGCAAGTCATCGCTGGCGCGCTTTGGGCAATTTTCTTGGAAACGTAGTTCGATCTTGCCCCGGCGACTTTTCCCATTACGGTAAATCCAGCTGCACGCTTCAGGTAGTTTCCTTGAAAACGTGTGAATTGTGCCACGGCGATGCCTTGTAAATGTGGCCAAAGTGTGTGGCGTAAACTCGTGCGATCGGACACCTGTGAGCGCACTGCGTTAAGCGTGAAAATCTAACGGCCCGGCAGCCATCTTGTACGATAGTGTCGGTAGCGCCGCCGCTAGTTTCGAAATCTAACGGACAAGCTAGTTTTTTTTTGTGAAAAATCAACGTTGGTCACGTTATCGGGTGCGCCGTTCAACATAAAACTGAGCAGTTGTAATTAATAAAAAGGGTTTTTCACGCTGGTCCGGCTTTTTCCTTTAAATTGAAGTGAGTTTATTTACTAATTTATTAATTGTTACAAGAATAATAAAATCCGGCCAGTAAATTCAAGTTTTAATTTGCTTAACTTAACCAGAGTACCACACCAGCTAAGGTGTAGTTATAATAATCACAATATAAAGTTAACAACCCAACGAGCTTGTTGATACTGGATGCTTGAGATTTGTTGATACTGAACAAATGTGTAGCGTAATATGTCATGACCGTGCAAGCTCGGGCTGTCCACGCGCTCTCTCTACCATCTTTTTTTTTTTGAATTAATTTTTTTGGCACCGACTGGCTAAAGTCATTTGGTCTAGGACCTACTGTTTAAGGTGGGTTCCGAACCACCAGAGCTATGGTATACATATCACATAGAAAAACCAGAGGTGATAAGCGGGATTCGAACCCAGGTCTGCCGGGTGGCAGTCTGAGCCTCTGTCCACTACACCATCGTAGCTCATCTCTCTACCATCTTCTGTTGTCAACATTCCCGTTGACAACCGTCGTTTTTCGGGCATAAGGTGGCAGCCTCAGCTGGCGTAAAATTATTATCAATTTTATCAATTTCACAAGTATGTTCAGTCAATTTCACCCCACGGTAGGTTTTTCACTTCTTTACCCCCACCTACTCTCCCATTTTTTTTTATAATACATCTCTTCTAAGTCACATTTATGCAGCGACTACTTGGATCCTTGGTATTTTAATAAACATATCGTCAATGTATCGTATCTTCATTTGTCAAAACCAAATATCATAATGTGGCGTGCACTAATTTGTATTACCGTTTCAATTTCTTTAAAATATTTGCTTTATCTTTCGATTAAAATTGTTGCGTAGTGTAATATTGTGGGATCAGGGGAGTGGATGATAAAGTACGGTACAGAAAGAACGACGATGTAACGGTAACTACTACATCACGACATGACGAGAGATGCCACTGTATGTTAGCACTTTCCGACCGATTACAACAAAGATTATGCTACTACTTGTTTCGACGACCGTACTAATCCGATTGCCGCACTTGTTGCTCCTATAAAGAATTGAATATCCTGACGCACATTGCATCACTGTGCATACACACTTTATATATATTACACAACGTCATGACTCATGATCTTGGCACGTCTATTGCGATGTTTCCTTTGCTTAGTGACTCCATTCTTACGATATCGGAAGCTTTTAAAAAAAAAACTAGACACTGATACTCGGCCATCCTAGTTTAGCATTCATCCTCCGGTGCTGTCTACACCACTGTCTTCTTCGAGGTTATCTTCTTCATTGTTGTCATCAGAATCTGCTTCGATTCCTGGTTATATGTAAACCGCGATTCTGAATGCTTGATAGGGCCTTTCAAGATTACCGACCTTTTCCACCACATATTGATCATTACGCAATGCTTTTATAATGCGATATGGGTCGAAGTATTTCGCTGTCAACTTCAAACCGGATTCCGATTGAGTCTCTTTGATTGCAAATAAATGTGATACGCCCCAGCATTGTCCCTCTTCCTATTAAAACCCATTCTATTTCTTCTTAAACTTTCCCGACATTGTCTTCAATTTTCACCATTGTCTCCTTTCACTCTTCGTGACACATGACTGCCTTTTTTTACTCCAGTGATTTATCAATCTGTGAATCGTCTTTGGCCGCATCCGTGTTTCAAAAAATAAAGGGAATGGCGTCATATTTATAGTATGGTGAAGCATTAAAATATCTTTTGCCGATTCCAGATATCGATAGCTGTCTTCGGCTTTTGGTGTTGACAGTGTCACGATCTACCGTCAGGACCGATTTTTATATTAATTTATATTACGAAGATTCGCGATTTTTCGGGGACAGCGTGCCTACGCGACACTTCACTGGGATGAGGCGAATTATTTAATATCTTTGGGCGAATTTCTTGAGGGATGAGGTGAATTCTTACACGAAACCACCGTAGGGATGCGCTTGTTCGAGGAAAGGTACCGGAGTAGATGCAGGAGAATGCTTGGGTTCTTCAACACCGCCGAGGTTTTCTTTGGTAACAAAGCTTTTTATTGCTTTCTCGAGTTTTAAATAAAAATGCCTGACCTTAGAATTCTGTCTGGCACGCGTTTTTCGTCTAAAAAACAGTTACTTAGAAAATCAGATTCTCCAGGGCTTTCGATACGCAAGTGAATGCGCCTCAGATTACCCGGGATTGTGTTAAAATTCCAAGTCCTTTCGATATTTAAATGGTTTCGAATACGCAAGTGAATGCGCCTCAGAAAACTCAAGGATATCTTAGGTTTCTGTGTCCCTAGAGATTCGTTGGATAGAATTGCAAGTTAAAATAAATTTAACAAAATATATATAAATAAAACTATATAGATCTTACTAAATGTAGGGATCGGAAAGAGAGAGAGAGATCGAGAAGCTAGTCTACTGGTTCCCGAACTGAGTCTAAGTCTGTTAGCTAATTAGTCTGTAAGTGGTGAGTAAGTGTCCGCGCTGCAAAAAATACTCCCTTATATAACCGGGCCTTTCTTCCCTGGGCTACCCCTTCTGTAGTCGGAGAAATTGTTAATCGCGGATATATTGTTAGTTACTATTCGAAGGTTTGATAGTCATATCATCTTCGTTTTTACTTATTAACCCAGAGGTCGGTAGATGATTTCTACTCAAAGCGTCTACATGAGTTATCCTTCCGCTTGGCCGATGTTCGATAATATATTCAAATTTTTCTAGAAGAAGGGCCCATCTGGTTACTCACACACACAGATCACGCTTACCTATTGTAAAATATACCATGTGCATTTTTCTGTCGTTGTTGCCACGCTGTAAAAAAATCGCCCCAAAGCCGGACATGGACGCATCTGTATGTAAGTCCGTCAGTGCGTCTAGTTTTAATATCGGTTTTTTGCACAAAACAGTCTCAAAGTTCGAAATTTTTCCATTTCTCTGTGACTAAAGTCGAATTTTACATTTGCCCGTAAGAGGTCGGTAAGCAGCCTCGCTATTAATAAATAGCCTTCTGTAAACTTAAGCTTCTATCCTGTCAGCCCTAAAAACTGTGAAGCTGTTTAACCACCGCTGGTAATGGGAACTTTGCAATAGTGTTCATCTTATGCTCCAACGATCAAATATTGCTGTTCTCTATAGCATGCTCTAATAAATTGATTTAAGTTTTCAATAATATACATTTCTTCCAGTTTTTGTGCAAATTAAATTCCCTAGTCACCATTAACACCCTCTCAAGACTTCGTTTTTCAGTTTCAATATCATTCGATGATAGGAAAGTCATGCATGTAAGCTGACACGCCCATGTTGTTGATTCAATTCTTAAACACAGCATTAATAATTCGCGAAAATTGCCGAGGAGTTGCACAACTTAAACCGTACGTGAAAAAATTTGTACTAACCATCAAACACTACGAACGAAATAAATGTGCGACTATTATGTGTTAACAATATGTACAAAAATCTATTTTTTAGGTCCAATTCGATAAATATTTGTACACCTTGCATTACTTCCAATTGACCTTTAACGATCCACAACGAATATCGATTTTTTTAATTAATTTCTTTCATTGATCTTTCTATAAATAGAATCGCGTAGACCCACTTTTCTTTTTTCTTTTTTTTTTTATCGAAACTACAGGACTGGTGTATTCGGAGAGAAAGGTTACACCATATCAGGCGCTAGTTACTCGAGTATTTGTGTATTTATGATATCCTCTTCTCCGATAGATTGGTACGTCGTCCTTTAATACGATATTCATGTTCACATTGATTTCGCGTCCTTCTTCAGGAATATTGCTATCTATCGCTCGACAAATGGTCTACTTAACAATGGTATCATTAGAGTGCGATAAATGTACGTCATTGCAACTTTCATCGCATTCGATAAGATAAAGCTCCGGAATATCTCTATCAGCAGGAATATCTTCCGTAATATTATTATGATGCGCGAGAATTTTAACGATATTTAGATGTTTGGTAAAAATAATGCGTTGGGACTGTGCTGTCTTAGAGGCGGACGGTCGCGCCATAATGTATACAAAGAGCATAGAATTTTCGAGTGTCCTATGGCCTCGAATGTATGAGGGTGTGTGTGTGTCTGTGTGTTGAAAAATGCACTGGCTAATCTTGTAGAGGCAGCTGGGAAAAGACAGTCAATCAGGAGCGTTGTGTAAAAATAGTCGATCGAGAGAGTCGCGTAAAGATAGTTAGGGAAGTCGGGTGCGAACAGTTAAGGAGTACGACGTAAAAAAGTTAATTAAGAAGTACAACGACCAGATCAATCTTAAATTCTAATTCTCTCCGATTAGCAATAGTTTCAATAATGTTTCTATATATTTTGTTGCTTTTAATAAATTATATGCATATTAACACAATAAACCCATATTTTACCACATTATCGACCGATATAATGCCCTTGTTCATCGACACACTAACCGTATTTAAAAATCAGTTCTTACGAGCAAGTCGGGGTTTAACAATACATCTGAGACTACATGGATTCCAGTATTTTCCGTCTATAAAGAGAAAGAGAAGTCCTGTCAGTTCTTTGAGTCTTGTATGAATAACAGGGATGAGCGGGTGTTTAGAGAATGAGTACAAGTTTTTGGTTAGGGATTTATAGTTATTAAAGTTTTGTCGCGGTGCCCCCTTTGGTAATATAAAATATTCTCGTGTGAGAATATCGCAATGCGCACTCTTTATATCAGTACTGATGAATAAACTCGTTCTTGAGAACTCTGACCACGTGTAAAACTCTTGCTGGTTCCGACTAGCGGTCCACACTGTCATTGTGAAGAATTTTCTACTTTATTCGCTCCGCTTTCGCGTATCGGCTTTACGACTCGAACTGTTAAACACCCCCAGTAGCGAACACCTACATTACCGACACGCCTACTTTTATCGATGGGTAATCCCTTTATTATCGAACAATAGCCCTTAAATTGCAGAATTATTATTCGCAGTTTTGTCAGTAACATGCAATATGATGATCAATAAGTTTGGTGTTTTGTTAAACCAAGATGAACAAAAATCATCACACTACTTATCATTATCTTTCGAGAATTATATTTACAATAATAATATATATGTAGATGGTCCCATTTCTGCCTTCTCCCTAATTTCATAGAAAATCTTCTTTAAGTAAAAACTGCGTAATAAATATGACTAGAGCAAGAAAAGAATAATCTGTGCAGATTATTATTTCCGAAAAAACAACAATATTTTTATTTATTTATTATAATAGCAACTTCATTAATCATGATTTTGTAAGTATCATGTTGTATCCGCATGATTTCTGTTTTCCTTGTATCACAGCTTTGTCGATCAGTAATAATAATAATTTATATACATGATAGTTTGTCAAAAAAATAAATATTATCATTTATTTAATTATTTGTTTATTTATTATAATGACAAGTTTATTCATCAGGATTTTGCGAACGTCGTGCTGCATTTCCGTTATTTTCGTTTCATCGTTACTCTACCTATGGGAGACATAGTATATTATAGTAGTATCTCAATATTATTAAACGTAGCGATAATAACCCACTTACTGCAGTACTTTTTTGAACATATAACATCGTGCTATTAAATATATTATTGTATGGTAAAACCGAGCATTGCAGAAACAATCTGGCGGTTGCAGCGCGAAAATATTTTATATTTCGCATGATCTCAATAACAATAAACATAGTTATACTAATCCATCCATCGCCGCACTTATTTCGCACAATAATCTTTAGACGGCACTATTTGATTCGAATGACGTCACATTATTTATTACGATATCGTATCGGTAATGATATATGGTGAATTCAAGCTTTACATAAACAACACATCCATTGGTATACTTGAATTATACCTACCTCTCAAAAGCGAGAAATAAATCTGTACTTCTAAACTGTGTTAGTGAGGAGACGATGCGATGACGGAAAGAAGAGGAGTGAAGTATGAAAATAACGATATTTGACAATGTCTTGCGTAATTGTGGCGTGATTAAATACCCATGTAAATTAGGTGGAATACATTCAATATCAAACTTCGCAGAGATTTACAATTCTTTATTTCACCCCCGAAATTAGGCAATGTTTCTCACACTACTCTTACACTATTATTTCGTTTTGTTGCACTATATTTAATTATCTTTACACTATACGTACAATTCTATCTTACATTATTTCCTTCTCCTTCCTCAAAAATTTAGGTAATGACATTTTTATTTAAAAACTATTCACATCGTTCCACGCGGTTGAAAGCTATTTTTGGATTCATTCCCTCTAATCGTGGTACGCTGAGGGTATTGTTCTTCACACAACTCCGTCATACGCAACGCGTTCTCGATTCTGCCCTCACCCTCCCCTACCATTTGTCGATCTATCACAGTTCCTGCACGCTTCCGCTGCGTACTTCTGGTCTCCTTGCTCTCCTCCCATCAGCTTTTATCTATCATCCTGTTTATCGATAGCGTATGGCTCTCAATCTAAATCCTTTCACACTCTTACCGTTTTATCTTCGCCCATGCTCTCTCTTTCTCTTTCACACAGTCATTTTTTCGCATTTTCCATAAATTTGATTATCCTCTGCGATTCTGTTCGTCCTTCTCACAACGTCTCCTATCCAAACTCATCCACCGTCTCCATCTTATTGCTCCTCATTCGCTGGTCCTTCTTCCCCTCACTGTCCCTCTTCTCCAACAGTTCGTTCATTCATGTTTTTTCCTCCCCGCTTTGCTCTTAAAATCCTTTGGATGCTTTTCCTTACCACTGCCTCTTCTGCCTGTCTCCCGCACACCTTATATCCCTTCCATGTCAACACCATCCTTTTGTCACTTTACCCAGTCTAAACTTTGTCACTCTTATTCTTTACCGATCAGTAATTTTCGCCGCTGATTACAACGGTATTCCGATTGTTCTAATCTACATATACAATCTGTTTTACCTCGACCTTTCTGTTTTTATGCACGTCTCCTGCCACGAAACCTCCGTTCTCTATCACTTTCCGCATCTGGATTATTTTTGAAAAGAGTTAAATCGTCCAATGCTTTCTGTATCAAGTGCAATAGCATTCGCACATTTAATTTTTACCAGCACAGAGGTTCACGTTCTTATTTTTCCGTGTATATTATAGTTATTCATGAGTGGATGATGTTCTGCAATACCATCCTGTATTACTAAGCCTATATACTTATGTCTATCAAATGCAAAAGCATTCACTTCCTACCTTCGCAGAGATCCACTTTTTTTCATTATTTTTTCCTCCGTAATTATGCAATTTTTCTTACATTGTTTGGTAGCGCAATTCTATCCTATACTACGAGAAAAAGCATATTAGGTGAAATAGCATTTATTATCAATATTCACAGAGATTCATTTTCATTCCCCTGCTCTCCCATAATAGTAAGCAATTGTTACGTACGCCAATCCCTCCAAAACGTGAATGTATGGCTAAGAACCGTTACACGCTCCAAAACAAATGTAAGTAGATGTATATAGATATATGCCTATGCAACAGACAGAGCTGAAAAGCGCAGCGCGGGTGAAGTCCTGGAATTGATGCGAGCAGGATCGACACCCTAGAATGCAACCTAGGGCAAGAGAAACCAAATATATTGTCCAAACCGTTTTTAATCGATTAAAAGACTCCTGATTGGTCTATGCATCCTAGGAGAGGATAAAATCAGGTGATTTGGGCAGGACAAATATTGGAACTCCAAACGGAGGAATGCAGGGAAAGTTTTTCGTAATGACAGTGAAAGTCACGTAAAAAGTACAGAAAATTATTCGAGTTATGCATAAAAGTCTTTGCACAAAAGTTAGAAGACCAAGTTTTCATCAAAAAGGTACAAAAAGGAATTTAACGATACTTTTATATTATTTACGATACTATTTAACCAAAAGAAGGGTTGGACAGTGAGTGAAAATATATAGATTTAACCACGAGATTTAGAACATAATAATTTACCATAATAATAACATAATAATTTAGATATGTCACGATCTACCGTCGGGACCGATTTTTATATTAATTTATATTACGAAGATTCGCGGTTTTTCGGGGACAACGTGCCTACGCGACACTCCTTTGGGATGAGGCGAATTATTTAGTATCTTTGGGCTCGAATTTCTCGAGGGATGAGGTGAATTCTTGCACAAAATCACCGTAAGGATGAACTTGTTCGAGGAAAGGTACCGAAGTGGATGCAGGAGAATGATTGGGTTCTTCAATACCGCCGAGTTTCTCTTTAGTAACAAAGGTTTTTATTGCTTTTTCGAGTTTAAATAAAAATGTCTAATCTTAGAATTCTGTCTGGCACGCGTTTTTCGTCTAAGAAACAGTTATTAAGAAAATCAGATTCTCCAGGGCTTTCGATACGCAAGTGAATGCGCCTCAGATTGCGCGGGTTTATCTTAAAATTCCAAGTCCTTTCGATATTTAAAAGGTTTCGATACGCAAGTGAATGCACCTCAGAAAACTCAAGGATATCTTAGGTTTCTCTGTTCCTAGAGACTCGTTGGATAGAATCGCAAGTTAGAATGAATTTAACAAAATATATGTAAATAAAACTATATAGATCTTACTAAATATAGGGGTCGGAGAGAGAGAGATCGAGAAGCTAATCTACTGGTTCCCGAACTGAGTCTAAGTGCGT
>JBCFXI010000935.1:0-91596 GCA_038496175.1 Ampulex compressa
TATATATATAGATGCGCACAATGATTTTCGCACGGTGTAGCTCGTTTAAAACGATGTTTTAGATCAACCTATGGTTTATGTTACCCGAGTTTTATTCCAAATATTTTTTTACTCGTGCTGCAATTTTGAATGTAATTGCACGCAAAACCTCAAACGGGACATGTATGTATAAATTTTTTTTATTTTTCTGCAGTAATAACCTTCTAGCGCGTCCACGCGTTTTCCAAATGCAAACTCGAAAACGTAGAACGTTGAGGGACAAAATACGCTTCACGCTCAAACGTGATTGGCGAATTCACCGTGTTCATACCGTGGTGTAAAACGCTTTCTTCTTAGCCTCTTTGTAAAGTATCGGAAATCTTTTCAGAATTCGAGTAGACTCGTCTTACCCGCGGCCAGACATGCGGTTCACCGCATTCGCTCCGCTTTCAACCCCACCTATGCGCGCGGGATCATAGCACTTTAGTATAGCATAAAATGCAATTACGCACGGCGTCCATCGTCATAGTGGTTTGCGGTAGTTGCACGTAAAGTTACCGACCGAGGAAAATTCGCGGGTTACTTTTATGCACAACTTTTCCAACTTCCTGCTCTCAAAGCGCGCCCCTTCGCGCGGTTCCTTCGTTCTCGTACTACGAGCCGGCGATTCGAATCGGCGATAGGAACTTTCGTTGGTATATTAAAAGCATAATCAAGAAACATTTGTGAGATACGAATAGATTTTAAAGTCGTACGAATAGCGTATAAAATTCCACGTCAACCTAGATTTGATCTATAAATGAGAATTTTTTTTTTAATACGTTTCCACGTGGTATACTACGTGAAAAAAGAAATATGAACTATATAGTTACATAAACTAATTAGTTGAATATTTATGAAACAGAGAATGACGGTCATGCTTCGTGGATAAGTTTCTTTATTACAGGCAACTTCAAATTTAACCGGTTTGTATAAAAGAAGACACATTGTCGAGAATTTTTACTTGACCTACGATTTATTTAATTTCTTAAATAAATATTGTGAAAATGTAAGTACGTTATATTGCATTTATATGAATTAAGGTCGTTCGTTCCCGACATTTAGATATTCGTACGCAATGGAGGATGTATTCGCAATAAAGGTATTTTTTCCCTTATTAAATAAAGTACAGTAGAAATGTTATTTTATTCATTTAAAATATAATTGCAGCAAGTTACAGTACTTTAAGTGTTTAACCTGTTAACCGGGGAATTCCCTTTTTAGTTACGCAGCGTATAACGGGCGCGAAATCTTTCACTAGGACGTGTCAGTACGTTACGCCCGGAGAACGTAATTTCATATTATTACTTTTTTTTATTAATGCTTAAAATGAATGGAAAGACTATGAAATATATATGTCTTCGTTGATTTATATATACATATAGCACAAAGGAAAATACAAAATTACGAACAAATAGAAAAGAATACCAACAAAAATATGGAAATATCGAATTAAGAAATTATAAATTTTACAAACAGTTTACAAACAATTATAAAGAGTACACAAAGGAAAATACAAAATTACGAACAAATAGAAAAGAATACCAACAAAAATATGGAAATATCGAATTAAGAAATTATAAATTTTACAAACAGTTTACAAACAATTATAAAGAGTACAAAAAATATAAAAAAGTTAACAATTACAGAACAATAAACAAAAGCACACAAATAAAATAGAAATATTGAGTTTAAAAAATTAAAATGTATATATGTGAAAATTCAAAACTCAATTTCCGTGTGATATATTTTGAAACAATTGTTGATACATAGTGCTGCCTTACAATCCGGACACCAATATGCTTTTCTCCGCGTCTTAAATTTATGTCGAAACATGTATCGATGACTAATATCTTTGTTGTACGAAACTTTGTTGTCCCACCTGTTCCAGGGCGCAACACATTTTTGAAGGACGTATTTATACGTCGTACCCGTACACGCTATAGTTTATGTTTGACGTATTTATACGTCCCGCCCGGTTAACAGGTTAATCCCTTTGGCGGGCTCGTCCGCCATCGGATGCGAATGATACACGGACCCCATTTCGTTTATCATACTGCAAATCTTTATAAGAATAATCGTAATATTCGTTTTAGTCGCATATGTTAATTACTTTACAAGCTTCGTCGAGGCGGGACAGATTATATAGCAAATTTTCTATCCTAGAAGATTTTACTTAACGCAAATTCCTTCAATTTATATATATATATATATATATAAAGAAAATTTTCACTCCAAAACCATATACCCTCAAGCATCCTACTCTCAGCTAATCTCTTCGATTTACGAATATCCAGAATATTTTTTCTCAAGAATTTTTTCCCTCAACAGATCATACTCCGAAAGCAATTTCGGTGATTCACGAATATCGACCATCACGGGCACGTATTTCTGCGTATATAACTAGGGGAGGGTGAAGGATCAGGCAGGGACGATGACTCACTTTCCCGAAAGCCGTAAGCGGTCCACCCGGCGAGATCTCACAAACACCACTTGAAAAACACCGGCTCCGTCCGCATCGAATCAGGCGCAACTCGTCGTCCGTGGGCTGGGGCGCTGCGCGCAGACTCGGCCCGGTTTCCTTCGCGTTCGCAAAACGATCGTATCGTTGCCCGTGGACGGACTGAGCCAAACTGGACGAAACTCGAACGGGACGCGTGAGTATCGGACGAAGAGATAAGTGTACACACGCTGGAAGGAAGAATAGTGCGCCGGGCGTGGCGTATCGCGACCGACTGGCAGAGCCGTCGCCGCCGGATGTCGCCACCGGGCCCGCCGCCTATGACTCACGCCACCCTCACCGCGGCTCTCGCCCTTGATTGGCCCACGAGCAACCCCCCCGCGGCCCCGTCATTGGTCGACGACCCCTCTTCACTCCTCCCTCTCCCGGCTCGCCCTTCGCGCTGGGAGATAGCGATCTTCGAAAGAAGCGAGCCGATAGCCGACCGCGGCGAAATCGCCCGCCGATTTTCACCGATAGGACATCCGTAAACCGTTTGCTCGCTCCCCCGCCCCTTCGCCTCTCTCCCACCCGATCGAGAAACCGGACGACTTTCACCGTAGAAAGTTCTTTTCTCCCTTCTTTCCTCTCGCCGTCTCCTTTGATCGATCATTTTCCAGTAATCCTCGAGAGGGATGTCGCGACGAAAATTTGCTCGAGGTAAAGCCGGGGCTCGAGGCTCGTCGCTGGCCTTTCGAGGCAGGAATCTAGTCGTCGTCGGCCGTTCGATCAGCGGGGAGAATGCGCTTCGAGAGCTATCGCGAGCATTGACCGATCGGGCTTTCGGTACTCGTAATTGCATTATGCGACTTTGGAGGTTAGAAAGGGGTATCGTGGAAACGCGTTTGTCCCGGATTCCAGCGGGTCCGGTATCGTTATGGCGTTCTAGCTAAACGTTAGCTGTATCTTCTCCTCGATTTCGTCCATCTCGTATACCGCCTTGGCCATTGTCCATTCCGATGGATCGGCCTCTTTGCGATTAGGCGTCTCTCGAAGGCGTCGATGGACTCGGAGGTGAATAGCACCGATCACGGTTTCGTTGTTCGGCTCGAAGTCGAACGTGCGAAAGCGCGGTTGGCAATAATGGGAGGAGGTACTTCTTAGATGCCATTCGAGATATTGTCTTCGATGCAAACTTCGCTTAGCCTTATTGTTCTTTTCCCGAGGATGAATCGTGAGAGAGGCAGGGGCCTAAGCGATATTCAAATGACCGATCGGTTTGTATTGGAACAGCTTGAAATTCTCGGCGGAATAGGGGAAACGGCCTCTTCCCTTCTGCTATATGCGTCAGACTTTCCCCTCCGTCTGTTCGACCAACAAACTCCCCCGCTGTCCCCGGTCGATGCTCATTGTTATTACGTTCGGTTTATTCTACGTGTATTTACATATGCATGAGGACCTTCATATAAACCCGAGGCGTGAGACGCGTCAGCCACGGCGATAAGACCCCATAAAATTTGCGGATTACATCGACGATACTATCTTTGGCTATGAATTAATGTTCAAGATTCGAAATAAGCCTGTATTCGATATTTATCGCATCTCGGTGCGCTTTGATCCATGTCCCTTGATCTTCTGGTTACGTTTTGTGAACTAAATAACAAACGCATCACTGGTATACATGGTATAATAAACAAGTACCAGTATATAATAACAAGTACCATACATGGTATAATAAACAAGTTCCTTAAAAATACGTAATGTATACTTATATATTGAGCAGACAATTTTAGATGCGTCAAAAGGACACCGAAGATTAAAGCACGAAGCGAATAGAATTTAGAATTTCCAAAAAAAGTCGTATTCGACGCTTCGATGGAAGTATTCATTTACGAAGTTAGGCAGGTGTAGAAAAGGTCATATCGCATCGCGAGATTTCTCTTGTTCCGCGCGAGTATTATGATTTCAGCTGCAACAGCTTCGTCTCTCGTAACATTCGATCGACCCCGACGACCAATAAAGTGCACTAACCGGATATACTCGGGGAATTTCTCGCAACTGCATTCGCGGTCTTCGTGCACCGAGAAGTTCGCGAGAGTACGTGCAAGCGTCGATCCATCCACCGGCTTATCCGATCGATGACGATCATTCAGACCGCGTATTTACGGGTACAAGTAATATCCGCTAAAAGCTCGGGGAACTTTTCGTCTCGCGGGCTGACTTTTATTCCGCTGATTTGATGTCTGCTAAGAGATTTGACGCCAGAGTGCTCCTCTTTGCGCGCTCCTCACTTGATTTATTACAGGTCAAACGTGGTGTACAGTACTATCGTCTCATTGGCAGATCTCACTGAAAACTGCTAACCCAAAGAGCCAGTGCATCGAATCGGACAACAGGTTTCAGCCAAAGAGGAGAAAAGTCGTATATACCATAAATCGCTCGAAACTACTTGTGGCGTAAAACTACTTAGGAAAGAACGACCATTCTCACTGGCTCATATATTAAAAACGCGAGGGTGTCTCGATTAATGCTCTCAGCAATATAGCATCGAAGCCAAGGTTTGAAGGTTCACAAAGTTGAGAAGTGTCGCGAAGATCTTTTAATGCGGCGAGTTGTTCGTTGCAAATTTCACACTTTCCGTTTCTCCGGGAAGCGTGCTTTAAATGGAATTTTCTGCTTCTCAAACTCATCGCCCATCCCGGAGAGGGCATCCAGTGCTCGTAATTGCACATGACTTTGGCGTGACCCGTGTGATTCTCCATGCGATTAATACCACGAAGGAGAAGGGCACGGAGAAAAGACGTCGGCCAGAAGGAGGAACAAGGAGGAGAAGCTTATCTTGCCGTGTCTAAGGATAAGCCTGGTACCGGTTTCTGGCTTCGCTCGATAGGTGCAAACCACCGGAGAGTTTGCATCAAGTTCACTACGTGCAGAATGTCCCAAACTCATTGACCCTTGTCTTTGTTCCCCGCCGTAATCGCGTTTTAACCCCTTCAGATCCCAGTTTCCTGGATATTACGAGGACTCAAAAGATTCGTACGATGAAAATATGCTATTGCATAAAAATCGATACATCGAAAGCAAGTACATGTACATTGCGAGAGACGTGACCTCAAATTGTGCCGTATAAAAATGCATATATGCCTGCAACAAATACTATCGTACACGAAAATGCTGCAACGAATATGCGCTGAAGAAATACTACTGTAGAAAAAAAAACTCATATCTCGATATTAACACTAAAACTACCAAACCAGTCAAAAAGACTGGTCAGACATTTCTTTAAAAAATCTTTTGCAATAAAGAGATGCAATATTTAGAACATTATATTGATTAATCAAAATTCCTTTTTGCTGTCTCTTTCATTTAAAGAAATATCAGGTGGTCTAAATAAACCCCAAAAGTGTCCGGTAGTTCTAGCGTTAAAGTCCCATAAAAGGAGCCCCATTCGACAATAGGATCGGTGTGCACTAGCGATACATCGACGCGTTCCGTTGCGTCAGCAAAATTGCATCTATAATCTTTCCGAAATAATTACCCTCGACTCGCATTGCCGTACTCCCATACTTATTATTCGGTAGCCGCAATAATTACTTCGGCTCTTTCCGCGTGCGATTTATATAACGAGTGATCCTACGTAACGACAGTCCAAGATCGTGATCGAGATATTTAAGAGAACCTTCCCGTTTCTACGTCGGAAGAAATTACACTCTGCTCACTTTCGCGGTTTAATTGACCGACCGGCCGGCCGGAGTCGGGATTAATTAAGCGTGGGCAGCGGAATCTTTATGGCGGCACTCGCAATAATTGCCCGAAAAATAGGGAAGAGCGACTCATCGGGTCGCTCGGTCGAAGCTGCATATTACCAAGCAGAATCTTCAAATTAATTCTCAGCACTTTGACGAGAACGACAATACTACCGACGAACGATCCTGGATCCAAGTCATCGAGAATATCGATCCCTCCTTCTTCCAGAGATCCTTTTCCTAACCGTCGATGCCCTCCAATGATCGTAGAGGGGGGGATTGAATAAATCTTCAGCCGCTTTTCTGTTCATGGCTAACGGGAATGCGCCTTTAAGAGATTCCTCCGATCGTCCATAATGTATCTCGAAAGTGTACGTTTAATATATCCACGCTACAATGCGCGTTGGTCGGCGCGAAAGAAGGATAAGACTTTTTGGGCCGCGAAAGGTCAAACGAGGGAGCGATGGAGTTTGTAATTGCATTAAGGAGGAAAGGTGAGTGAGAAGCGGGAGAATGGAGGGAGAGCCGAGAAAGTGCTGATGCGTAACACGTGCCGATATTTGGGGTCTCTCCATGCGTGCGACTCGACCGACGCCCAGCACGCCCTTTTTTGCTTGGGCTAGGCCGAGGTTCCACCCGAGCTGATAAAGCCCGAACCGGCGTAATGTTCGCGGCTTTATTTGCCTGATAAGGGCGAGCCCCAGTATCGGTGGACACCTTGCGAAAGCGAGACGTTTCAATTATCTTGATTGCAGTACCGCGAATACGGTTTGTAAATATCGCGCGATGCGTTGTCGCTTTCCCCTCTTTTGCATCAACGCTCTACGCGGGGTATTCTTTAACTGAAACCGATGAAACATCGAGCAGCGACATGTTCTCATATCCGTTTCTCGGATAAGGGTGTATATGGGTATTGGTATCCAAGGACACTTTGCGAAACGGAGACATTTCTATAGGACAAATGATCTTAGTTTAATAATATGTTAATATTATGTGTGAGATGATCGATATATGGAAGTACATGTATTTTTAATCTGAAGGCAAGGGAGATGCTGCACGTATATACCTTTAAAATGGATCTATTCGCAATACTTAGAATTTGAAGTGATGTTTTTCACGTGGAAGCTTTTACTCATTTCTATCGACAGTGTCTCCAGTTTTCGTACTTGAGTACCTGGGCGAAAAAGATGTAGTCAAGTACATATCTTCCTTGCGAGGGTTTCATGAGACGTGTTTTCCATTTGGTGACAGAACTGCGGTAGACACTCGTCGGAGCACATTGTACAAGAAAATCAAGGATCACCGACGAGAAGCTGGGCCAAGGACAAATCTAAACTTCAAAGACCGCCCGTTACGATTAATGATTCATGGAGCAACTGAAAAGAACCGCTTTCACCTTCTGGTCTTTCGCACTAAATATCACGGAGGTACTCGATACATTATGTCCAATGAAATCATACGTCAAGGATTTGTGAAGTGTCACGTGATCGAGGGCGCAAAGCGTGGGGCGCAATATTCGAACAGAATCGAGTAATATGCAATCTTAGATCGCCTCGTGGAATCAGTTTTGAGAAAAGCTAAGAAACGAAGTACCTTTTCATATCCGCCATCGAAATCCTTAAACGTTCAACACGTATACTGCATATTCCTTAGAGCCTGCTATGCAAATCGAAATTACGGTAGTAAATCGGTAACAACCTAAGCCACAGAAATCTACAAACGTCCTTTTCCCCACGCTTGAATAGTCTCCAATTAGACATACGTACATACTAATAATCCTACCACGTGAAGCTCACCTTAAATAATAAATCTCCCGCTAAACAACACTAAAAACCCCTTTTCTCCCATCTCTAAATAATTTTCTATTCAATAACCATGCCATAGACCTCGTAATTCGAAGCGTATATTCAACAGTCTGCTCCAGGCCAAATAACATTAAGAATCCCTTTCCATCACCTCTGAACAATTCTCCATGCGATGTGGATACTGTGCATACCGTGCTTCGAAGCCCACGTGAAACGCGGGGCCTTAGGGTAAACGACACTAAAAATCCCCTATCCAGCATCTCCCCGCGATATGGATATCCTACATCCCGCGCTGATTCGAAGCCCACCTTAAACAGTACCTGGGCAAAGCCTAGGCTAAGTGACCGTAGCAGTCGATGCCGAGAAATTAAATAAAGAAGGAAGGTAACCGGCGAGGCGTGCAGACACAACGGGCCCGTTCGCTTCTTCCCGTAGTATATCTCTCCTCGTCGCGACCCCTGGTCCCCTCTCGCTCGCTCCTTCCTCCCCGCCAGCGCTTAACCCTCCAGTTTCGCGGGCTCTGCCCGCGAGCATTGCCACATCGCATTCTGCGAGCATGATTCACTAAGAACCTGACGTTGATAGGGGAAAACGCGCGATCAATTCTTCGAGTCTACAGCACATAACCTTTGCGTTTACCGTTGTAATCAAAGGTGCACGGATACTGTTTCGTCTCTCGAATTTTCGCGCGGAGCCCGATATTTCTTTAGGGTATTAGGGAGGACTACGCGAGTCAGCAGTAGGTACGTTTTGCGTTGTACGTATGTTTAAAGGTGTGCGGATATTGTATCGTCTCTTGAATTTAGCTTTGTTACTTTATAATGTAATATGGAAAATGACTGATTTCTAGATTGTTGGGGTAGCTGTCAATGAGGGACACGTTTTTTAGAATATCTTTCGTGCACGTAAAGTTGTTTAATTGAAAGTAGATTAAAAGCGATCTGGTTCACTTGATTATTGAATTAGTCTGAGTATGTTATCCAGGTCGTCGTGTAAAATCAGCGATATTATTGGACTTCGCAGTGGAGAGCTATGCGTGGCTGCAAAACTGTTATTATACACCTGCGGCATTACATTAAGGACATAATATCATACGACTGCACGTTTCCGCGGTAAACAATAATAATTACTTTGATTAATCGAGCTAATAGAAGTAGGATATGGCTGTGAACCACGGGTATAATTAGCGCAGATTGGAGCAAAATACCGTTCTCGCGTTGAAGAGGTAATTGACCAATCAAATTCCTAATATCGATTGAAAAAAATGACTCTGACTTTAAGGAGGAGAACGAAGAGCTACGAGAATAGGAAAACATCGTGATTTAACGAATTCTTCACGTCGTGGAATGAGAGTATATTATTCCTTATCGATATGAATTTTTCAAAAAAGTTCCTTCAACTTTCATAAGAAAGGTAAGAAATTACGGGGCTGGGGAGATACGGGGAATAAACGAGTCTCACGTGCCGCGAAATGAGTCTGGCCACAAGTGTCTGTCACGGTATCAAAGAAAAGCGAAGACTGTGGCTGACAGCTCGAAGTAAGCGATCGAAATGCGTGAGCGCGAAGAAACCCGTCTCACCGAGTGGGAAATTAATGGCTCGATGACTAGCTCACTTTGACGCAAAAAGCATTCCGAACGATCGAGTCTTTTCCGCAGTGTTGGACTTCGCGCTCTGAATTTCAATGCGTTACTGTTTTGACCGTAGATTTTCGATCGCAGCTCTCCCGAAGTAAACGTAGCTTATCGCTTTTCGCTCCACCAATTTCTAATAATAGTACAATATTACGAATTGCCTTTTCGGTACATTTGTCAAGGATACGTAAAGGTTGGAAGTGCGACACGTGTGAGCGTTTAGTCACTTCAAGGTTGATATTCAAAGATTGTTTCGAACTATTAAGGATTATACTGTGTAATGTCTAATGTAATCTAGTGACGTATAACTATCTCTGCAAGATGAGAGTATAAACTATGGATCGATTCTATTTCTTGCACGTTAAGTAGACTTAATAGCTGCCATATGGCACGTGTCGCATTTGTCTTCGGCGACAAACAGGATTTAGCGTCAAACATCCCTTGAAACGGCTTACTCAAAAGCTGAAAATGCGTACATCATCATCATCGCCACAACCGTCGAGTCAAAGTGACCCTCCTGCGGTTAGTGCATCGAAGAATAATAACTTTAAACAGCAGCAATGATCTCAGCGTCGAGCAAGTAAATAGCTTTAGCCTACGAAATTCAATGAGCTTGGGTAACACACTTTTCCCTTGACACTATAACACTCTGATGCACAACCAGGAATATCCTCAAGTCGCTCATTCTGCATCACACGACGCGCACGATTTTTGAACGCCATTCGCTAGACGCCCCATCCGTATTTTTGGCAACGTTATTTTTATCCCTGCGCGAAGTGGAATTCCGTGCTTCGAAGATAACCTTGGACTTCCTTCGGTTTCTTCGAATATACGTAAAAGTTTTTACACTCCTTCTATCGAATCACATTGCACGCTCAGGACCTCCTTTTTTCGTTTATCTCTCGGCATCGACCACTAAGATCAGTTCGCCTAAGATCTACCCTTTTAACCTGACTTACCACCTTCGACATTACCATTAATTCCAAAGCTACGATATAAATATACAAAACATTCCCCAGAAGCGACGATCAAGACCCAAACTCGGATCTTACGCGTGGAAGTTCCTTTATCCACCCAAGCCTTTCAATAACATTATACGTGCCGAGGACGACGTAAAACTGCCCTGCCTCGAGCGTAGATTAATGGTTAACCCTCCGTAACTCACGGTGGCCTCCGGATAGCGTTCCGTTTACACACTCCGTCCCAAGTCAGCCATTCATTCCAGATTCGTAGATTAATATTAATCAAAAGGCTACTCGAGAGTGGTAAAATGATTCATCGCCCGCGCGCACCTTTCTCTTTCTCCTTATAACCCGAACTTACGCAGAAACTGGGATCGAGCTACGGACGGAGGAGCGTTGAAATCCAAATGAAACCTTGCTTATGGAGGGTTAATGAGCGCGATTAAAGGTTCGATGCACGGCTGCCGGCGTCGCAGATTTAATGAGGCATCGTGGGTGTGTCCCTCCCGTCTTTAACCGGCGGCGACGCACATTGTATTTAAAACTAAAGTAGATAACGAGCCGCCTCGCAGTTTTCAAGGTGGCGATACGTTCCAGGGTTCGATCTTTTAATGGGTCTCGCTTGGGTGCCGGCGGGAACCAATGACTCACGACGTAATTGGAGAATTATGGGTGCACGTCAGGCCGGTTGCACATGAGCCGCGTGTGTGGCACAGCTGGGAGTTTCCTCGTTGCATCATGCGAACCGGGTGCATCGTGATTCGCTTCTAGGATCACCTGGTGATCGTACGAGCATGCAAGGTGTTTCCTTCGCCGTCCAAACGGCCGATGCACTCCTCTTGGCGATTCGTAAAAGGCTGTGTCCTTGGAGGAATTTTACATTGCACTTGGTGTGCGAGTTGAGCGGCTGTCCTTGGGGAAAAATCGAATTTTCATGCACCGCAGGAGGATACGTTGAGTCTTTGTAAGAATAATCGCGGTTTCTGATCGATTAAAAATAGAGATTAGAGTTGTGATTATTATTATATCTCGTATATATCGAACGCTGGAACATTTGCTACAAGACGGTGGATAGATGTTTTATTTTGCACCTTAGTTATTATTAATTCCACCTAAAAGACTGCGAATTAATTTATAATACCTAGTAGAATTTCTAAATTGTCGGTTAATTATTTCAGGTTTGGTTATGATACAGAATTTCCTTTTGTATCGCGTGTCGATGTCTATCTTAAGATCATCGTTCAAGTGCACTTAGCCTTTCTTTAATAATAACGACCAGTGCTCTGATCATTATTATTTTAATCTTTAATTGACCAAAGCTGTCTCCTTAGAGCAGTATATAATGATCTATGAACGTAATAAGTATCGTTGTGTATGCAGGTGCAAAAGGACGATCGAGGAGCGACCCTTTCGCAAAGTTCCACGCTCCCAAGAAGCGAGTTAATCGCCAGCAAAATTACGTCGTGCTCATACTCGATCGGTTGACACGGATCCGAGAAAAAACTCAAATTGTCTCAAACTACTTACGCAGCCAAGCAGCCAGATGAGAAGTTTCGAATACGGCCTACGAAGCTACTTTCTGTCTCCTATTTTTAGAATGTAGTTGGTTAAATGGCCTATAATCTAGGCTCTAATTTCTTTTTTCTGCGTTGGAGAGGAATTCTAGAACGCGAAGTATTCATGGCCGAGCGAGTTGCCCGTGCTCGAATGCCTTTCTCTGTGATGGCTAAGCAGTTTCGTGAGGCTCCTTACTTGCACGATCTATATATCCGATATTCTCGATACGTCGTATGCAAATGCTTCAGAAAGAAGCGAATATCCTGGAGGTGGAACAATGCGGAAGTCCCGGCCATTAGATTGCCTTGGCGAATCGAAAACCTTTCCTTCCTGGGATTATCAGATCGTCCCACCAAGCGAACGAGACGTCGTCTTCAATTAGGCAATAAGGAGACGCGGCTCGAGTACCGATAATCAGAATTAATTGCGCCTTAATCAGGAATCAATTTGCCCGAGGAATGATGTATAAATTTTCTCTCGTTATGCCTTAAATCTCTCCTTTCCTCCTGGCTCAAATCAGTCTCGTGGGCGGGGCAGTCTAAATCGCCCCATAAAAGAAAACTTTAACAGCTTAACAGTCTAATTGCGTCGGCCGAGGAGTTAGATCCATCGGCCATTTGAATAACGCGAGATCGCGCCACTCTAATAATCGCCCAAACTACGTTTCTTACGACTAACGAATTTTCATTAAAATCCACTTGAATGAATTCCTCTTTAATGACCACGATTATTCGGCGCGTTATAAAACTTGGATACTTTGCGTTTGAAAAAAAAAAAAAAAAAAAAAACTATACATACCTACTACTGTTCTAACAATTCCAGCTCGTTCTTACCAAACCATATTTGTAACGTACTGTATTATTATCAACTAATCATAAGATTTGGATTCGCGAAATACCGATAAACTCTCGAAGTATAAAGATTCTTTTCCCTCACCTCCAATCGCATATCTCGGATCGCAACATCGAATGCTGTTATTAAATCTCAGTATTTCCGCCTGAACCTATCAAGATCAGTGCCCGCCGTTTAAAATGACTTTCGACTGGAACTGATCGTGAGTATACGTCACCGGAACTGTGGTACACATAGTTGCGTGGAAGAACCTACAGACGGTTCGAGGAATCGTTTAAACTGCTTACCCGCCGGTCGTGACACATAGCGTATATACGCTACTGTAATTTTGTCCGGCTTTCGTCGAGCGGAACGTGTCTCCGTTGGTTCAGCTTGGATAGTTGATTCGATATTGAACGAAACCTATCGATGCATCTCGCTTCACTTTGATCGTCGTTCCTCGTAAGCGGTGATCTGTAGACCGCGCACGCTGCCGTTTAAAGGTCTCGAGGCATTTGCGCCTTTTCGAATATCACTGAAGCAACTTATAAATGAAGTACTCCACATCGGTTTATCGTGATAACTTGTAAATACAATACTTTAATCGAATAGCATAAGTGGTGTTGGTCGAGTAAAAAAAATATTGATAAATACGTGTTATATACGTGTTATATAAAATATTGATAAACACGCGTTAATGCTGGAAAAATTGCATATTCTGGCGCCAATTTATTCTCCGCCTTTTCCGTATTTTCTATATCTTTTAAACCTCCTTGGCGTCGAAATACTTATGAACGGCAGTGTACTTCCTACTCTCCGTGAATTCGAGGCATCGTCGTAACGGGCGAGTAGACTCGGTTTGCCCGAATTTAGACGCCTCTCACCGCATAAGCCTTAGATGTAATTAAAGATACCGCACGTTATCATTACCCGTCTAAGCGTAATTAAATCTCTTAGCTTAATTTATTAATTCACTCCTCCTATTAATTACTGCAATCTCCTTTAATGGATCCTCGCTTGGTTTGTTATTCTCGTAGAAATGTACGCCCGCGTATCGAGCAGGATTTATACGCGTGTAAATGGAGAAAACTGGAGGAATGCTTCAGATACGAGGGAAAATGGCGAACTCGAGACGATGTTCTGACTCCAGTTGTACATGTCCCATGATCAAAGAAGTCGCTGAACATCGATAAAACGTTCGTTAATATCATAAAACTGGCCAGCTTGCTGCGATGTTGACGAGAATCCTTATCGCAGCGTTAATAGGTTATTCGTTTGATTTTATCGAATATCCGGGTGGTCGATTTATGAAATACAAGCTGGGATATTTTAACGAGGTACGGCTTCTAAAAAAATACGGCCGGTTTAATGGTAGGGAGTATGAGGTACCCAAAGGAAATAATTGTGCCATGGCGAAGCACCCCACACTACTAATTAGGAGTGCGCTCCGTGCGCGCACAGCGTCAATGAAGTCGTGACAAACAATCCAATTTCCGTGCCCTCCCCAGGCCCCTCGTTCCCCTGCAAATCCCCACAGGTCCGCCGAACAATAAAACCCGATGTCCAAATCGAGCATGCCGTTTCTTCCCTTCCTGAATCTAATATCGAATAAATTTTCATCACGCTTCGTCTTCCTCAATTTCTACGCCCACGTTTCCCTCGTGTTTATTACTGATTCGCAAAAAAGAAAAGAGAAGCACAGAGATGCTGTCAAATTAGAGAAAGAAATGGGCACGTTTGATCTGCTCGATTTAATAGTCACTCTAGACACGCTCGTATCGTGAGCAAGTATTTGAAATTGAAATGAGCGATCATCGAAAGACAGAGAGGATTCGTTGGGTAATTCTCTACTGTGTAAGTAACCAGTGGATTATCGTGGAGATTAAATGGCCCGTTAATTAGGCTCCAGGTGAAGTGTTAACCACGGAAGCGGTCGAATAACTGGTCGGTTATTTCTTCGATGATTGCACAACTTCGCAAAGGTGCCTTTTCTCGGCATTTTCATGATTTTATCGCGACACGTGGATCGTCGTATCGACTTGGTAACATTTGCTCTTTATCCTCGTTTTAATGAAGATATAAGCGATATGCCTAAACATGGCTGGGAAGTGGCCAATAGGTAATACGCTAAAGAATACTATGCATTTCTTCGCGTCGAGTCGACGCCAGGATAATGGCGTTACGTTGGTGAACGAAATAAGAAAGCCCCGTATAGAGAGCAGTGGCAATTTATTCCGGTAATTTATGAGACAATGTTCAATGCCCGACACCCCGTTGTGCGAAAGGAATTAGCATAAAGAGCGGTTTCCTTATGGAGAACAAAATCTCTCATAGACGAACACGAAGAGATTGCAAAGGACTGTGCCGATCAAAACCCAACCGAGCGAACTCGATCGACGCTCTTCGCGTTTCACCATTCAAATTGTTAATCCTACTTTCGACGTGTTCAATTGAAATTCATCCAGGAAGCACTTCTACTTGCTCCGTACTCGGATAAGAATATGATGCATCGAGATTATTGTAACGGACATTGAATCCAATTCCCGTGTACATATATTTATTTCGTAAAACGCTTACCTTTTGATCTATCACAATAAAAGGTATCGATAAAACTAGCGACACTCTATTTTCACAGACATCTACCAGACGTTGAGCAAACGTGTAACTTGTCTTATCGTGGATTAAATCGATAGTAATGTAGGCGCGTCATAAAATCATCGTCTTGAACGTGCAAATAATTTGGCTCATTGTGTTTATACGTAACCAGTATTTTCATGAGTCTCGTTTTCGATAGATTATTAGACACGAAAACTAATTCGCTGCCTTAAAGGATAATCAATAGCAATTTCAATGTAGAATTGTAACATCTCACCGCTTTCTTGATCAATGTAATACGCGGAAAAGGGTCTTCGAAAACAATCGAAAATATTTTAGGGATATTCGAGTTAAATTCTATTTTTAACAATTTCTCGTAGGCATAGAGCAAAAACAAAGAAAAGGTTAACGGATCCTTAGCAGCAACTAAAACAATTTCTTCGTACCTTCGACGCCTCGTAAAACGATACCACGGATAATGGTCGGAAAAGTGAGGATTAATTTAGTAATTAATGCAACGCGTATTGGGCGTGGCGTGCTACGCGACAGAACCTACCGACGAACAAGGAAGCGGACCAGATGGCAAAGTGTATGACGCTCGTCGGGCATGCATGAAATATAAACGCATGCAGACATACCCGGCACGTACGCGTAACTTATATTTTTTCACGTCCCCCGACACGACGAGTAACCACTCCCTCTGGAAGAATTCAAAGGGTGACATCACCCACGCTTCTATCATCGCGATAAGCGCTAAGCGTTGTGCAACTTTATCCGGATTAATTATCGGCATACCTCTTCCGCTGATCTACTGCGAAAAATTGTTACAGATGGACCCAGCTACTTTTTTTTTACCACTTATTTATTGTACGCAGTAATCAAGTTTGGATCGCCAATCAGCGTTTGTCCTACTCTCGCGTGAACATACCTAGTATTGGCAAGATGCATTTCCCCAGTTTGACTTCTGGTTCATTATAATTATAGACAAGCTTCGGCACTTCCTCCAAAGTCACTATATATTTGACAAAACGAAGGTATTCTGGAATTTTACTTATGCCTCGATGCGTAATCCGTTCTGCGTGAATTTAGCACGAGAGGATATCCCGTCGGCATAAAGATCTTCCGTGCGTTTTTCGCTTAAAACGTGGTTACAAAGAAGTTTCGTGACTTTTACCGAATGTTAGTCAAATGTTAGAATTCCAGAAGTGTTCGTAATTGAACGTGTAATTAATCGTACATAATAATGAACGCCGATCGGTGATCTTAGTTTTATGCAAAAGGATATCCTACCGGCGGGACGTTTTTCCTCTGTCCGATTTCCGGTTAAGCAATAATTTTATCTGCGATCGCGGGAAGTCGGCTCACTCCCGGGAGAGGTGTGAAAATTTTCATTCCCCTCGTTGAATATTTCTGGAAATGATGTAACCTGCATTGCTCGATGCTAATGCACTGAGTCATGCGAGTGGGTTTAATGTCATTGCTGGTGGAGCAAAACTAGGACGTGTCACGATGCAATTTGACCATCGGTTACTCGGAACCTGCTCAGCTCGTGTCGGTTTAATCCTCGAATATTTAAAGTCTACTCGTTCCTTGGATTTATTCATTGGGGATGACAATATTACGCGCGTTTAACACGTTCAACGACATACGTATCGTATTAACCTATTATTTAACATTGTCCCACTTTTGGGAAGCTTGTTCTTTATTTATTTCTATCTAAGCGGCGGAATTTTAATTTTTACTGTAGGAAATTAATGAATTAGTGCATTCTTTAGGTCTGCGCTTGGCTTCGGCACATAATGGGTTAAGGGTGTCTAGTATATCGTAATTGTCGAGTACGAATTGGGCTATCGTTATATTTTTGTTACAAAAGATACGACATGATATTTCGTAAAACTTTTATTTTTAAAGGATGATACCCCTTAAAGAAATTCACAACCAATTAGAATTAAATTTTACCAAGTATTTTGTGTTTTCTTGAGACCATATTTTCATATCCAAGGCAAAGTTAGCTCAATTCCTTACAGCTGAACGTGTTAATTTGCAATATCGAACGATGAGTACCGATGAGATCTACACCATCTCCGAACGTAATAACCTGGGCCAACAAACGCCGGTCGTCAAACTCGACATCTGCCGCGCGAATAGCAGGTGGTACGCGTTACGGTTCCGTCAGGAGGAACGACAGTTTTGGGACAATGGAAGAAAAAATGCATACCGACAATTCAGAGCGAAACCCGGAGCGTGCATTTTCGTAATCGTCAACGGTGAATTATAAAGGGCAGGTTACTTTTAGAGGAAAATCGTAACGTTGTAGTCTGGCAAATGAAGAAAAGCTACGATGTCGTATCGTTGCCACGGCCATATCGAGGTTCAGAATAAAATCACGAGCACGCGTTGAATCGAAGTACGAGCGCGGCTTTTTCGACGACGCGATCGAGAGAGAATTAGGATTAGGGGGGAGCTTTAAAACTTTAATCGAACTCGAATCGTGCCGCGTAGAATTTCCGAACTGGCTGTTAAAACGCGCCGTGGAATTTTGACGGTGGCACCGCTTGGGTTATTATTAAAATGGGAAATGGAAGGGCCAAGAGGCGGAGGTCATTGTCATCCGTACAAAATTACTCTACGGCTCATACCAGACTCACCAGCGAGAAAATTAGTAACGATGCTTGGCGGGCATCCAATTTATTTTCCGACATTCCGAGTTGCGGTAGGTTACACGGCCTGATGTGCACCTATTTAATTTATTCGGAAATAACCCAACGGACAAATTTCACTAAGTTCGCGTTCGATATGTCTCCCATCCTCGTTAATCTGCATCATTTTGGGAAGCTGGCGAATCTGTATTCGTGATACGTACGACGATATGATCTTCGATTACTTTGTAAGAACACAGACATAGGATTAGTTTAAACATTGCAATATCTTTAAAGGCATCACCTAATAAATCTTTCTGGGAATAACATATTATTAATATATGATAGAAAGTACATTTCTTATTTCGTCCTGTATTTTTTGTCTCCCTTTAAAAGAATTCTTTCTTTTTCAATGCGTTTTTTTTTTTGGAGAGAAGGAGGCTGCACCATCGAACATTTTATAAACAGAACAATGTTGAAATGAACGAACACTGTAGAGTAATCTACCATATGTAAGGCGTCGCACAACACAAAGTAAGGCAGAATCCTGCTCGATGGATTCCGCGGTGATGGAGGAAAGTATGAAATCATAAAAGTAGCAGAAGAATGTGCCGTGTACCTATTCCTAGAATGCCCAACCTGAAGTCAAATTGGGTAGGTCAGTGTTCGAAGAAGAGACTTTACGATACCTGGAACACATCTCCGCCCGAGTTCTGTTCCCAACGGATCGCTCGGAAAGCGTAAGGTCGTCGACCTGAGACTTCCTAGATGAGAAATGCTTTTCAGCTGTTAAAATCGTTCAAACGGTGACCATGCCGCAGACGTACGGACCGAGGAGAAGGTTCAGAGCCGACGTATTTTCGGCGACAAAAAGTACGAGAGTGCCATTTTGAGAATACATTGACGCCCTGCGTCTATCCATGAGCTCAGAGATCGAAGAACGCCGATCTGCCGTACCTGTGCGCGTCGTCGTAGCAATCCATTGTACGTTTGATGGAACGAGAAACTTTTTATTATCCTTCAGAAAAATACGAATCGAACAGAAAAAAAGGTCGGCATTTCAAAATCAGAGTAAAATTTTTTAACTTACTTTGCTCTCTTGGATTCAATTTTGAGGAACTTTGCTATTACTTTTTTGCTTTTTACTTTTTTTTTTACTGATACTTTTGGCTTATATATAATAAACACAGTGAAAAGAGTAAGATAGAATCTTCCACGGATGTACAGCGCAACCTTTATATCCTTGTAAGCTTATGCGATCAAATATACTCTATCCGTTTTGGATTAGACAATTCAAATTGTTGCTTATATTTAAGTTGTACTCTAAAATAGATGGAAGACCGTCGAAGGGATTCTTAAAGGCCCATTCCGGAAGGCCAGAAATAGTAAAGCAGCCGAGAGTTTATTTGGCTCACGTGTGCAATCGTCGTAAAGTATTTGCGTAAAAAAATACCATGTTCAAGCATACTCGATATAGAACCGCGAATTGTTAACTTTTTTAAAATACTTAAAAGATACACTTTAGTATTATCAACAGAGACAAAATGTTAAATAATCAAAAGCCACGATGATAAAAGTAACCCAAAATAAAAACGAAAAAAACGTGTGAAATTGCAGACGAATATACTTTTCGATTCAAATATTCAACGAGCAAAAACCACGATAAATATTTTTACTTGAAGAGAGCAAGAAAAGATCTGCAGTTATCGGTAAGCGTGCAATCGAACACATTTGGCATTTTCATAGAAAATAAAGATGCAAGATTTCCTTTGTGCGTACTCAAGATGGCGATCGCTCTTTACTGAAAACCGTCAGTTGCACGTGTCGTACCTTTTTCTCGGTCAAAAATGAAATTCATGTGCCACGCTATGCGAGGAATGTCGCCGTGAGTCAGATACGAATGCTTCGAACGTTAGCTCCGGTTCGCGCACTCGCTAAAATTAGAACACTCTGCCGTCATAAACGTAAAAAGCAGGGAGACGCGTATCTAGAAAAGCTTTCCAGCAGAATTCTGCGGTGACGGTGGCGAAGAGGCCGATTAATTCCCAAACGCCAGAAGCTCGACCAACGACTCGATGTTCGAATGTCGGTTCATTTCGACCCACAGCCGAAGTCCAGACGTGTCAGTACACCTTACAATCACTTTTATACGCTTCGTTTTCCATGTTAGAGCTACGATTATGCCAATGATGTGCCATGGGACTGATCGAAATTACCTTGAGCTACGATAAATGAAACGAAACCTATAAATGATATTTAGATTCTTTGAATATAATCTGCGTTACCAGGAAGTAATATCCAAATAAGTTATATTTTCATTATAACCCATATAAATAAATCGAAAATGACCATAATGATGCGACATAAAAATAGGTAGAAAAATCAAAATCGTTGAACTTTAGTGCGGTATTATTTTTCTTTGTATGTTGGAATTAAAGTACGGCTGGAGTAATAAAAGCTGGAAAACATTTGGGTTATAGAAGTGGAGCTCCATACGCGCCTCTCGTTTCGAATACGTCCGCGTCCCGATTTGTCTTTCGGCACGTCCCTTTGCCCGGCTTCGTGGAAAAAGAGGGATCGAGGACGTTGAAGGGAGTGCCTGTCCGCAAAGTAGGGACCCGGGGGAAGGAAAAATGTTCTCGATAATTATTGTCCCGAGACACGCGTTTCGGCTTAATCCCGAGTCCAGTCATACGGATACAATTCTTCCCCCTTACGAACATAGCATTCGATTGGTATTTATTGGGTCGGTATTTTTAAATGTTTTTTTTTTTATCAACACGGCTTGTCGATATTCGTGATGCAGTATCAGTACGTAATATAAACGATCAGCATTATATCGATAGGTACAAAAACTATCAGTATTTAACAGTAGAGTATTTTAACCAATATCAATATTATCGATATTATTTAACCATTACCAGGCTTCAATAACAATAACAGTTAGGTCATTAGTATAATACAATATCAATAGATACTACTTCCCTAAACGACCAATATTCTACTCTTCTTCAGCTCCTAAAATTTTCAGCTGCACGTTTACGATACTCCTAAACGTATAACGAGTAAAGATAGTTACTCATGGCATTAAAAAGGGTATAAGAAAGGAAACGAGAAAGTAAAATCTAACACGCTCCCGCTGAAAATCCCTCGCTTCTCCTCGAAACATTATAACACTTCGAGTTTCGCAATTCGGATCGTAAAATCTACGGATAGCGCGAGGAAGAAGTGCAAAAAAATGATGAGATACGAGAGTGAACAGCGTACGATGTCTCTAACGACACGAGGACATGTGGTGGGAGTAGGAGGACGGGGCGCGGTTGAAGTATCTTCGTGGAAAAATGAATGTCGCCTCGTTTACCCTGCCGCGATGTAACGCGGTGCACACGGATCGCGATATTGCTGCAAATGCGTAACGGTACCGGCGAAAAAAGGAAACGGCCGTCGAGCATGTACCGTCCGTAAGCGCGTTGTAATGTACGCAATGATTACGGTAAATCGGAGAATCGAAGCGAATACCTGCGCGAGATTGACGTCCGGAAGTGATCTGTAAGCCGAAATTCACCGAGACCAGATCTCGAAATGCATAATCCCGCAGCACTGCGATGCCATAAGCGATTGATGTTGGAGATTAACCGTTTAAACTGTACGCACCCATCAGCGTGCATCGACTAATATTTTAACACGAGAACCACGAACCGCTGATGGAACGCATCTAGATGCATTACTTGAGCGCATTAGATCACGTTGAATAAGCGATTAAAAGTAGACGAAAGTGTCAACATTTATAAAAAACGTCGGATTTAGAGTGATAACACTAGAACCACCGAATCGATCATTACTGATTAATCGTTTCTTTGAAAAATTACATAATTCAGTGTTAATTCTTAAATCGATAACTATTTAAATATGACGTCACGCACCAAGTGGCCAATGAAAATCGACGCGCTAAATGGAGGTGACGCTCGCATAGGTTATGAAGAATTATTCTTCAAAAATGACACTACCTTGTAACGGTGCATTGTCTGATATTTACCTCGATTTCATTGCAGAATCATTGTATTGATGTACCAACACTTCTTCTTCCCCTCCCTTTTTTGAAGGTATACGTGGTATGTCTAAATGTGTCCACAAAAGGGCTGATCGGTGGTCCAGCATTAATAACGATTTCCGTGCGCTTATCCCGAGAAATTTCGAGGTCCACAACCGTGCGCAATACGAGCTTGCCAATATTCTCAACTCGCATAAATCATCGATAATCGATAAGCGACGGGGATTGGAAAAGTTCTCTTTGCGCCGGCCGAGACAATGGCGGCCGCGAACAAAGGGCTTTCCGGTTATACATGGTCAAGATTAGTCTCGGATTTTCGTCTATTTTTCGTGGTCTCGCGGGGGACGACGGAGAGAAACCGAGGAAAAAGTCGATATCCTAGGCACTAAGAGGTTATTGCAGGGCTCTGGGATTAAGAAGAGTCATCCTGAATCGCGAAGGTGGAGAGAGTGGGAGCGAGGGCTGGGGAGGACAGAAGACGAACGGGGAAAGAGAGATCCCGTCCTTCGGGTGATTCACCGGGTCTGTGGTTAGGTTACTACGGTCTACACTCTACATGTTGGTCTGCAGAGATGGCCAGACGTGCCCGGCTAAGAGGTTCTCATCACGGGCGTCGGTGATCCTTCGAAATTACATATGTCCAGGTCCTAAGAAATGATTGTGCTCTTTTTTTCTCGCATAATTAATTGCAGATCGCGCACCTTCCAATTGCACTTATCCTCACACTTCGAGATATGAAGGTGCTTTTTGTCGGTTAAATGATCGACAAATAGTAGACGCGTATTTTCTGAAGGATACGGCGTCGCGCGATGCTACTTTATATTATCCGCTGTTACTCTGATATATAGACATTTGCGGAGTAAGTTACGCTCGGTTTTGAAAGCAAAACCTCGCCAGAAATCCGAAGAGTGACCTCTGTTAACTGTCTATACTGATTTTGTTTCGAGTTACAAATTGTGGGGATATTTTAATCAAATTTCACCTGGGCTTGGATTATAAAGAAAGAGAGGAGTGTATGCAGAGAGAAGCAAGTTATTTTTCAAGCACGATAGAGTTATTCTAGCGTGAAACAATGCTCGTTTGCGGCTGATATATTACATCCCTTCGATACCGATTGTATTCCAACGTCAAACTAGTCCTACATACACTCCCCGTAATCTCGCGCTGGGTGTAGCTGATGAGACATCCACCGAATGCATTATGCTGTCACTCTTCGGCAGAAGCATGCAAAAATTCTACTCATCAAATCACTTCATATTCTCATTTATTTATCTTTCATTTTGATCGCATAACGCCCACTATAAGTTCATCTGCTTTCGTTGCAGAATTAGAATAATAAGAATTTCTTAAATCGCAGAATGAAATTTTCTTTCCTAGATGTAATTCTTCGAGTATATTGCGCCTATTTTATAAGTCGTGCCTGATAGAAGATTTCGAACGTTCGACTTTCTCATAAAAAAACAATTATTATCTTTGGTACTTTTATACTTTAAATTGATTTTAATCCACCTTTGGGGTTTCGATGAGTTATACCTGCATGGCAACCGGCCCGTTACGTCACCTTGCCCAAATTCAATGAGGTCAGTGGTGTACGAACTCGGATATCTGGAAGGAGGTAACCAATGAACATGCATTGCCGCGATTCGGCACGAGGATCTCGGGTATGCCACGTCTGGATTTCGTCGCTGGCCTTCGACGGCTTGGCTTTCTGGCACGAGGTTTCGCGGCAAAATCCACTCCTGCTCCATCGACAAAGGGTACAATTATGTCGACAATATTACTGCGTTTCTCCAAAAAAATTCGGCTCGATAAAAACGCAAGATACGTTCAATGTTATTATTGAGGCTATCGAAGTTATCAAAGGAACTCGTTGGCAGTGTCTTATTCGTATTGCCGGAATGTATGAGCGTATGATGTATTTTCTGTGATTTTTCGTCATCTTTATATTCATCTTTATATTTATATACTATATTTAAATGATGTCAAGAACATTATTCCGTTTTAGAGGATCATTTGAATTTTAAAGCAAGGTGTGTCACGAATAATAGTCCAATGATAATCCTACAACTACCAAAGTGGTCAAAGGACCTTCCATATAATTTCACGTCCGTATTTCTCAAATCGATAATTATGCATTTTGGGAAATTTTTAATCATTTTGCTGCACCATATAAATGATCAAACGTGTCACCTCATTTTCCTTCTTTTTCCCACTTTTTCTTTTCAAACCTGCACGTAATATACTCAGACATATCGACAGAGCAGTCGGTAGTGCTGGCATTAACTGGAAGATGCCGAAGGAACCGTCGTGTCGATTATACAATATTATTGCGTCTTTGAGAAAAAATTTCCCCCATCAACTTCCGTATCTCGATTCAAACGCAAGATGTATTGCGGATAATAACATAATATTAGCGCGAAAGTACGGGGCGAATGGAATTTCTTCAATGCCGAGATGTTGCCTATTGTAGACAGGAAAGTTTAGATAGGACCGTGCAGGAACGACGTACACGAATTTTTCTAGTACAGTGCATATATCACATCTAAATTACGCCGCGTGGCGTAAACTAACATCTTTCGCCGATTAAGCGAGCGGTTTTATAAAACTTCAATGGCCGTCGCGGATGACAATAGGCTTTCTGGAAAAGGCCACGGAGAAGCAATGTGGACTCGATTCTGGGGCCAGAGCGGGGCGAAGGAACGGACATAACCTAAATTCGAGAGGACTCGAGGAGCGCCTCGTGAATGGAAGCCCCCGCCGACCCGGCGAGTCCTTTCAAGACGGAGAAACACTCCGGGCGTTTCGCTTCAGTAACCGCGGTCTTGGTTCAGCTCCTCCCGGATTCCTTTGTTTAATGCCTTATTGCGATATTTTAACGCCGCTACGCTGTTGCCATGGGCCTCCTTCTCCTCCTGCGCTCGTCGTGTGTCGCCACCAGTCGCGCCGATGGATTTACTCCCCAACGTATTAAGCTTTTTTCACCTCCCAGAATAACGTCCTTTGGTCTACACCACCGTGACAAGACTGCGCGGAACGCGGAGCTCGTATGACGAGCTCAGGGGACGGCTCTGACACTGGGCGAACGCAATATAAGAATGGTTTTACGAGGGGGCATGAAGCGGCAGGAATGCCGGAGATTAATTTCTGATAAGTCCGCAAGGAAGTGTCCCCACTTGACTGCATATCGAAATTCCAAACCGTTGGGTTCTTCGCTTATATCCCATCGCGTGGACTGTTTTTCATCGTAAATGCGGAAAAACGATTGCTTCCTACGTTACGATTACGCAAACGCGAATTATTTTCTGCAATTTTGCCCCGACGATTTACACGTATATTTCTCGTAACTAGCTGAATATCTACGGCTGCAATTACGGCTACGCTTGTTGCGGATATAAACTTATTACTCGGCCCAATTTCATTGAAGCGGAGGAGGTCCATAGCCGAGAGTTTTCTTAGCAGAAGTGCCTCTTGACTCTTACACGCGCATGCGCATACCGAGGCATAAGTAAGGAACCTTTGAAAAACGCATGCTAACTTAGACTCGTGAGATATAGAATCCCAGAAAAAAAAACCGGTCCCTTGGAGACTTCTTTTAAAGCTTTCCACCAAGCAGGTTCTTTCGGTCGGTCGGGGGAGGTAATAAGATCTTTCGTAATGCAAGCGAGGTTTCAGGGAGTACCGAAGAAAAAGAGATCGTAGTCTCTACGCCAGACGCAAATAATAGTCTGCAAGAACCACGGATATCCGGCGGATATCCGCAAGTGCAGATCTGCCCAGTGTCTGTTCATAGACGCCATAGACGAACCACCCTTCTCGTGTATCTTCATTGTTCTTTCTGCGTTGGTATTACGCCGTTGCGCTGCTACTCGCTACTACATCGATCACCACCAACGTCCATCGCATCGAAACATGCCGACAGGTTCGTTTCCTCTTTTAGAAAAACATCGAAGTAATCGAAAAAAATCATTGGAAATAGCTTTGGATCTCTGAAACGCCCCGCTTATATATATATATATATATATATATATATATATGATAATTTGTATATGGAGTTCTTAAGAACAAGTCCAGGGATAACAGTGGGAATGATTGTAAAATAACTCGTTACGATGCACGGCATGCGTTGCATAATATATACTATACGCGATGCACGGATTCCTGTGACTCACGTTAAATGCAACATTACATCCCAACCTCATGCGTAACACGTATAATTTTTCTCCTTAAAGCCTCGCTCCCGTTCCTCTCAATGTCTTTTTATACCTCCAACACGATCGCTATGGTAGTTTGCGATGTTTCCACCGCGTATAAAAAAAAAATCAAATTTAAGCGGATTTATACGTGGAAAATTAAATCTCTCAAAAGTAGGCAGTTTCGCGAAAGACTATCCTTGCGGCTCCGTGGAACGAAGAAAGTACGCGTCGGGGCCGATTATGTGCCAGGGTAATTACGTCGATGAGCGGCGCACGCGGCATGCGAATCGGGGATGGGAGAACAAAGCGGTGCCACGACACTTTCGCGAGATAACAATTATGTGAATTCTAAAAAGGGTACGAGCGGAAGGAGGCTGCGGCGGGCGGCAGCTTATGCCTCGCGCTCTGCCTACGTCTGAGACCGTGCGCGCGGGTGCCTTAATGGTTTGCGCGATGAAAAAAAAAAAAGTAAAAAAAAACTTTTTTTTTTTTGAATAACACCGACGTCTAAGTGCCGCTGCAAGTGGATGAGCGTGCGTTGAATTTCAAGTGCGTCTAATTAAAAGTCATCTGCATATTCGCGGGAGTGCAGAGGGAGGGAGGGAGACAGGGAGACGGGGAGAGGGAGAAAGAGATTACGAAACGAAGGGCGAACAAAGGGGCGGAAGAGAAATACGTCTGGCTAAAGTGGGTGTGTTTACTACTTTGAGCCAGGTTCCTCGTTGTATACTCTCGTATCTGGCCCCTTCGTGCCCCTTTCTTTCGTGACACTTGTCCATTTCGCCGGCATGACGGGAAAAGATAAAACTATCACGCGGCCACCGACCGGATTGCCGTTATTCGTAAAATCAAACCCTCTTCGTCGTTAAACCGACGATGTTTGCCACGAGAATCGGGAAGTTGTAAAGATTTCGAGAGCGTTGTTCCGGCCGTGGCGATAGTAAAAGTTGGAACATAGGAAAAATGTATCGTGATCGGCAGTCGAGTTTGTCATTTACTACGGCCAATTGTACAAAGAAACGAATTATTTGCTCGAGTGTATCGTATTCGAGCCGGCTCTGGCAAGTCTACCGATTTGCATTCTAATTTAGTTTAGCCAAGGTTAAGCGTAAGCATAACACTTTTCCTCGATCGATTATCGCGGAAGGATATTACGTTTACAAGAGTTAATAAAAAATTAAAGAAGTAAGGGAAAGTCTATTTTTGCAAACTTTACCCCAGCTCATCGAAGGCTAAATATAAGCAACTATAGCATTTTCCTTTGATCGATCGCCGAGTATAAATATTACGTTAGAAGGCATAAATAACAAGTTAATGAAACAAGGCAAGGCCTATCCCCGCGTACTTCGCACAGCTTAACCAAAGCTAAGTGTAAGCCTCATTAATGCGGCATGATGTATATAAACGGAGCTTTGATCGAGTGACGGGGACAAGGCATCGCGTTCCTGAAGGATGAATAAAAATTGAATCAAACAAAGAGGAGGCGCGCTCGCGTTTGTTGCCAGCGGTCGGTGGCGATAATTACACGCTTCACGACCGAGAAGTATGTTTTCTCAGACGACTGTACCGGAGTTTCGCGGAGAAAGAGATTTCCGGGCTCCTTTCAATGAACGGCCAACATTCTCAGAGTGGGAAAATAAATTTCACACGGCGACGATCAGCGCTGCGCCTCTCTCCTCGACGAAATATTCTCACCCCTCGCAGGATCGCGCTAATGACCATTATCGGCGGACCTGCCGACGTATCGCGTAACAACCTCGCGGAATTTTCATTCCCGTCGCGTATCGCGCATAATTGCATGCACCTAGCGCCATGTCCGAATGCTAATCACGCAGGGGGACATTATCCGCGCACAACGTATCCGCGATATCGATTCTACAGGCCGATCTTGCTAGGAAATCCAAACCTTTCTCAATCGCTTTTCATCAGAGATACGAGTATGGGATTAGTCGTAACATTGATTTTAATAGGTACTCTAATCCAATATCCTCACTCGTTTGCCTTTTCTTAGCCTTTGTAAGAGAGGATCGATGCGAAAATATAATGTCGATTAGCGATGAAATAGCGACTATATTTTTAATCGAACGCATATAAGTATGATCAGTTACTTTATCTGGTTTGGTAGTGCTAGAGTTGAGTTATGAGGTCGTAAGGCACCTTGCGAGCGCAGGGCGACAAATGAAAGAGTAGCTCGCAGCCATTTATGGGACGGTGGTTTTGCAGGAAGAAAATGAATAAATTAATGGGAAAGAGGGAAATTAGCCGCTTTTAGGTACAATTTTCCGGCGAGACAATTAAAACCGCTCTTTGTCACGACGTCACAGCGCGGGGATCACGAATACTTTTTCCATGGCGTTCGAGGCAAAAGCGTTCTCTAAAAGGTCCTCGAACTAAAGGAACACCGCGTAGAAAATTAAACGTTTCGCGATAGCCTCATCCCTTACGACTCCTGCCATGAGAGGTGCCCGTTTAAGCAATTACGGTGATTAAATCGGAGGAAATTCCCGCAAGCTGGCCAAAAACGCGGCCATTGGCAGGAGGAAGTGACGTCAGGAGGAAGTTTTTAGGGGCAACCGTATTATCCTACGCGTTTAACAGCTGGCGCGGCTTGGGCGGAGAAGAAAAAAAGAAGCATTGGGTCTTCATACTAGCGGTTTTGACAATAGAGTTTACGGTATCTCCCCAGTACGTCCTATACACAGTAGGTCCTTTTGTACAACAAGTTTTCCATAACACTTTATTCCTACACAATAGCAAAATGACATCACTACAATAAAACTGATATACACTAGTGCACAAAATTCGTCTTCTGCAACGATGAACCCTATTATTAGAAACATTCTGAACAGTAAAAAAAAGTGTGCACGTTTTAGAAATGAAACGAAAACGTGGAAAAGGTCAAAATTGGGAGAATAAATAATTGCGGAAGATTGAAATTACAAGAAGCAACAACCCCCACGGTAATAAGTGACAACGTAAAAAAAGAGCTATAATTTCTTCTACGCAATAGGTGGGTATAATGTGTATCAGAATAAGAAGAGTATCACTCGTATTGTACACGACTGTCCTTTACGCAATGTTCTTCAATCTCGTACCACTGTCAATATGTTCGATATAAAATAAACAAGGTATATACCCCTGCAACTGTACGAGCTAAACGTACGCTGAACGCTATAATTTTGAGAACAGCTTCGTTTCCCTTATCTTTGCAATCTTTACGTTTTCCTTCGATCGAAAATCTCGAACAACGTAGGAGAAAGGAAAGCTAGTCTTAAATGTACATATTAGCTAGAATCCGTTGGCTTCAATTCAAGTCGATTCGGCCAGATTGAACGCAGCGCTCCATTTTCCTTTGTCCCGGCGGACGAATATTTCAGTGCTTCTTCGTAGCAAACACGGTTACAAATTGAATCGCGGAGCAAGAGGTTAACGGGATGTATTCTTACGTGGAAATACAGATCTAAAACTTGCAGGTACATCTCGTGGGAGTGGGTTCAGTATTATAACAAGCAAGGGAGCTCAAAACGACGCGACTGTAATCCTCTTTCCGTATTACGATACTTAAAACATACAACCGCGCCTTTCTTTTTGGCTTTATCATTAATTCATTATCATACCGTAATATCCAAAGCATTGAGTGGACTTATTCACTTCTCATCTTTGCTATCTTTCTTCTTAAACGTGCACACACTTCAATAACGCATACGTAAAAATAAAGGACGAGAGGTTAAGCGCATCGCCGATCTCCGCGAAGCGTATAAATCGAGAGACTTACCGAGAAGAGACCGTCGGATTACGCAAAGGCGTTATCTGCGGTATCCTCGTCCTGAGCCCTCCTCGAAACACAACGAATCACTGGGAATTCACTGGCTGCAAATATTCGACACCGTCGCGAGTGTACCGCGGAAGTTACGTCGCTCGAAGCGCGAGTCGCCAGAGTTTACCAGGGGGGGAAAAGAAGAAGGGAGGAAAAAAGAAAAGGAGGAAAGAGGAACTGCCCCCTCGCGAACCGTACGAAGAGCGGCAAACGAGGATCTTCCTCAGAGACACGGAGCTTCAGCTTTTTTTTTTCTACGCACGATCCTCCTATTGGCAGGATCAAAACTCGCCGGCGTTCTTATTATCGAAGCCCCAACACCTCGGGCGAAGGTACGAGGGGTACGGCTGTTAAAGTCGATGCAACTCGAAGGACACGTCGCTCCGGTTCAGCGCATCGCCTCCTAAGTTGTCGTATCGCGTTGTCGTGTCCCCTTACGAAAACTCGAGGAGATTACTCTCGAGGGAGGAAAGCCGAAGGGATCGATCGTCGACAGCGGAGAGAAACGCGCGACCGACCGAGGGAGGTGAGAATTGCCGGTGTAGCCCCTGACAGACGACCTCGCAAACGGATGACGAACGAGCGAATGGTCCGAGAACCTGTAGGCATCGACTCTTTTGGCCGAGGACGAAGGAAGAGGTAGGCACTGAGCCGTGGCGCGAACTAGAGCCTCGGGATAAACAGGGGAAGGCCTGGCTTTTACGGGGAAGGGGCGGAGGGGGGGACGAGGTATCGTTGGAAATTAGTTTCACCGGGTGTAACGGCGGCCAATCACCCGGCTTGATTTTTCATACTTGATTTGGGGGAAGATAAAGATACTAATATCGCCGATTTCATGGAAATTCGTGCATGTCTGTGAATAAAACCGGAACGTGTACGAGGCTAATGTTATAATCGCCTGTGCATATCGATTTGTTATCGTATATCTGTTATACCGCGCGTACGTGGAATATGTAGAGTGTTCCGATTTGAAGTTTCGTTCGCGATTATCTTCGGGATTGTCTGATAAGTTGCAATATAAATTATAGTCTGAAAGAAATGCTTCTCGCAATACTTGCGTCTAGCGTTACTTAAGTTTTTGCGTGAAGTTACTTTCAAATGAAATTCATATCGCGCATCGATCGAATATTCTTATGGCCATCCTCGCAATCGACGTCGTATATTCTGCGCTTTAATCCTTTAAGGTGGGATTATTTAAAAGGTCGGTTCGGGATATTCCGTCGAAAGTGCGTGCAAAAAGGAACAAAGGGGCGTGCATTAGCGGGGACAATGGCTTGCCAGGGTGGAGAGGGCGTAATCGATGAGGAGCAGTTCGAAACAAAGTTGATAATAGCATTGTGGAAAGTTTTTGAGACGCTCACCGAGTAAGCTTAATACCGCGTAAATTTAATGAACGGCAGCCCTGCACATTCAGGGTCTCTATCCTGCGAGAGAGCTTTATACGCTGCCGTACTCTTCCTGCTAGGATGCACTCGCGCCGGCCATGCTGGCTCAGACATTTCCATCTCTTTCGCACGCGCTGCGAGTATACGCCGGCTTTCAATTTTATTTCGTTCTTCAATCATACCGTACCTCGTCCA
Organism: Ampulex compressa; assembly: GCA_038496175.1. Classification (NCBI taxonomy): domain Eukaryota; kingdom Metazoa; phylum Arthropoda; class Insecta; order Hymenoptera; family Ampulicidae; genus Ampulex; species Ampulex compressa. The sequence goes on from JBCFXI010000935.1 coordinate 31,869, forward strand.
TGGATGCTGCAATGCGGCCCTTTAGCCCTCGGTATTGATTATAGCCGCGGCATCTTTTTTCCTCTTCTCTTTCTTCTCAGGAAGAAACGCAAGAGGTAATAACGAGACGTACATCGCGGTTACTGCATTCTTCGGCAAACTTGCCGGCCGGCCGTTTTTTAATTCCCTCCTTTGATTAATAAAACGCGGAATGCACGTGTACGCGTGGTACCAGGAGACCGACAACTTCGTTCCTACCGATGCTTCGACCACGAGAGTGCGGAGAATCTTCTGAACCGCCTTATAATGTGACAAAAATAACCGATAAAAAAAATACTTCTTCGGCATGTATATATATATATATATATATATATATATATATATATGTATGGATGTGTTAAAAATTCGCACGTAAGGCCTCGCCTCGGGGCATGTGCGAGCGTGTTTGTCCGTAATATGGGCTACTGACATATAGCAATAGCTGCTATAAATAACCTACAAAAGAGAGTAGGAAACATTTCGACCGTGCTCCTTCCAGCGCCACGTGTCGAGACCCCTACGATGCATTAGTGTAATTACGCATAAAATCGTCATTATCGTCGTAAGGGAAGATCGACCCAATCCTGCGGCCTACCCCACAATGGCGATGCGCACGATTTCCCTTCCAGGAACTTCAACTGTTCCAATTACGTCCACTTGCATTTCCGTTCACGGACGAAGAGTGCTCAAATTCGTTGCACAGCGGAAAAAGGCAGAAAATGGGATCGTTGAAATCGTCGAAGGTCCGTTATACGGAGTGAGCTAATGCGAAATCTGTTAATTCTGTAAAGGGGTATTGAGTCGTAACGATTGATGATATCGATTATATTCGATTATTATATTCGATTATACGCGATTACTTCATTCAGCTTTGAGCACTTGTACTTATGGTATGCCGCTATGAAATTATATTATGGCCGATGGAATGGCCTATCGATTGCAGTGGTACGTTGATTTCCGATGGAAAGAGAGGAAGGTATATTCCCAAAACTCTTATCTCTCGCATTCGACGATCAAAAGTCCCTCTCGACTGTTCGCGGAAATTTTGTTAAGACCGAAAATACGCTCGAGTCGGTTGCACCTGCGCAAAGTCGCAATTTCTCGCTTACTTGCCTCTCCTAGGCAGTTCTCGTTATTTCCTGCCTTCTCGGCTATTCTGTGTGCCTCGGAAGGCACGAGATGCGAGGATTTCAACAAAATTCGAGGACGCCATGGCGACATTGATTTACACTCCGCTCGAAATTCTTCTCTTCTCTCGATTCCACATCATTGCAAGGAGACCGACAAAACTTCTCTGCACGTGAAAATCCAGAAAAACACGGGGAGAGAGAAAAAAGAACTCGTTTGTGGCAAAGTATCGGGTAAAGTTTTTTCATTATCCGCACCTGAAGTTGAGGAAACAGAGCATGACAACGCCACGCGGAGCGACTCTACACATTTTGTTAGCAACCGATTACACAGGAATACGAAATCGTAAATGTCGATTTTTCTTAGTCCTCGAGACGCTGTTCTGGCTAAAATCCTATTTTGCATTCTAAAATTACAGCCGCGCACATCCTGCTTCATTCTTCCAAAGTGCGAGAAAGCCGTTTCGAGGAAGTATCGACGCGTTGCGTTTTATCTGTGAGCTGCGTAAGGTTGGAATGCCCATGTATAATAATATTTGCACGCGCGATCGTTCAAACTTACATTCGTTAAAGTAGAAAGCGTCCAAGGTATACCATGCAAAAAATCAGGGTCGAAACCAAAAATATTGCAGATTGAAAAGATAGGTTGAAAATTTGTTAACTCGTTATTTTTTCGCTTTCAGCATGTAATGAGTAGTAGAAAGCGCATGGTGAGTGGTAAAAGGCAAAATCTTTTACGTTTTCAAATCCACAACATCCTTCGTCCTCAACCCATTGCGGTATTAACTAACTTCTATTGATTATACTTTAAAATACACGGTAAAAAATTAAAGAGATTTCTTAAGCATGGATCACCGATAATTAGATACATCAAGTGTGAAAATGAATTCTGTGCTTTAACAGGAGAAGATTTTTTGTTAACCAAAGAGCGAAATACTATTGCTCATTTCTCTTCGTTTCTGAAGAAATACACAATGTAGTGGATGATCCCAATGGACGGTAAAATATTTCATTACCAATTCAATGGAAAGGAAGCGAATTAATTTATAACATCTAATGGATGGGCAGTCGAGACTCTATGCATTTCGAAGGAATCAGCTGGCAAGATCATTGCAAAGTATCTAAATGAGAGAATATTGTTCTAGAGCTTTAATCAACACAGGATCTCCGCAGGTTAAAAGACTAAAGACAAATTCCACGCAGTGGCTAAATCGAGACGCCAATTGGCTTTTCATCTGGATAACCAACATTGTCGTGGCGCAATTAAGCCGACGGTTCGATGATTCGAACGTAAGTCTGTTCGTGCGAGTCCTAGTGTTTTCACGCTACAAGCAATTATCCGGTCCGCCTGCTTCGTTCGAGACACGAAGATCTTGAAAGTACCGGTAGCAGATCGAAGAAATTAATAGAACATAACTAAGTGCCCGCCAATGGTATAATCGAGACCGTGGAACATCATAGTTCTCCACAACTCCTCGATAGTGTAGCTCTCAAACGGTAATTGCGAGTATAACACGTGATTAAGTGTAACACGGTGATGAGATACCCCGACACGTCCGCTTTATTCTCGTTATAAGAAACTAGAAGTCAATATATGTGTAAATAAAAATCGCAGGGCCAAGTTTCAAGCACTAATGAAACCAGACTACTTTGCTTTCATAATAATTAGAAGTATATCGGTTCAAAGTACCGATAATAAGTCACATTTGAGAATTTCCTCAATTGTCTAACCCTATTATAAAAACGTGCTGTCATACGAGGATTGTCTGTAAAAATGAACGTATTTGCCAAAAATGGTGAAGCATTGTGCACCATAAATGAATTTCTCTAACATAGTACATCATCCTGCACCCTAATTCTTTTCTCGATTAACGTTGAATTCGTATCAAACAAATGATAAACTTACCCTCGGGGCACTGGCATATGCGCGCGTAAACAATCATGGCTGCAGTTTCCTCGTTTATATAATCCCAAAATCCATCGCAAGCGAGGATGAGGAAGTCCTCGGTACCGTCTAAAGGAATGCATCGAGTTTCGGGCTCCGCCGTGACGTACGGTTTGTACTGAGCATCGCCTACAACACAGAACAAAGGTGGTCGATGATCCAATGTAAATGAACCTTCCAAAAATCTGTCCAAGTTTGAGGGAAGACAGAAGTGCCTCGTTTGAAAACACGCGCCCGGATCGACATGCGGGTAACTGTTACAGTTTCTCATTACAGATAAAAAAAAAAGGAGGGCCGTTTACACCTAAAAAACACGCGACCGTGTTCCAGCCCTAGATCAGCATTGAGCTCGTCCATAATTAGCTTTAATTATCTACTTAATGAACGGCACGACTAATTTAAATAATGCCGCCACCGCAACATGAATACTTCCGGTTACTATAAATTTACGCGGTTCCTTTTTTCCTCTTTCCCTGTCTAATACGCGGCTGAAACTAGGAACGGAACGATGTATTAAAAAGGCAACTATGTCGGATCGCTTATTGGTTAAGCGATATAATTGATCGTCGGTGGATTATCATTAGAATATATTCGTTACTTTGCGATTACATGCCAAATAGTTACGCTTTCGTTAACTCCGCGGCTTAACGTGTGTGCTGTCCGTATACTTAGGGATTAATTTAATTTCGCGAATCAATATATTACCCTTTACAAAGAGGAATTACGCGAAAGATGCAACGGCTACTTAAGCAGAATTTTAAGAAATGCTATCAGAGATCTGTAACCATCAAATAGACAAAGTGGATAGTTTTAATTACCCTGTTAGTATTGTATCGTACATATTATCGAATACGGTTACTCGATATAAGAATGCAACGAAAGAATATAATGGTAAACGCGTACGAGAGTCAGGATCGTTGGAACAAACGTTTGGAATACATATTGTACTTCACACTTATCATCCTATACTTTGTGTTAGAATCTTTATTTTTGCTCAATTACTCCGCTTTAATTTGTGCAAAATACAACACATTTGGCGACCTTAACGGATGATCCTTATTCACTTTCTTGCGGCACGATAAAAAGGTATACTTGCGATGCATCGCCCCAAGGCGTAGCAACGGCTTAATAGGTTGCGTTAATTATTGCGGACATACCAGTGCGGAGGAGTGCACAGTACACTTCTCGAAGAGAGTGCATTGCTCGAGTTATGTCGACTATATCGTCCGGCGTGGCGCGATGCGTGGAAGCCACTCTGAATTTAACGGCGGCTTTACTATGTATTCGTGACGTATAAAATGCACGATGGCATGCTTATCCATCTATCTAGTTTACGTCTTCATTCGTATCCACGTACATAATTCCGTATTATCGATAACACAGGGGCATAGAGTAGTTTTATGTTAGAATAATCCGTAAAGTAATATAGACTTTGTAAACTAGGAATTTCACAGCGGCTCTACTTTCTTCTTAATATCTAGAATTTACGCTTATCTATCGTTATGTATCTCGATGTAGTTTACATCTTTATGCGTATCGATATGCATAATTCTGCATCACCGATAACCAACGGAAAATAGCGAAGCAATGGTATGTTAGAATAATCTTCAAGGTAATCTAAACCTTACATAAGTACAATGTCAAAAATGAAATCAAAGAATGATAAGTTCTCGGTAAATTCAAACTTTGAAAGAACAGACGTACTTGAAGATATTAAAGAGTGATTTTTGAATAGACGATCCGAAATCAAACTTCGCGCATTACGATTGGCCAATCATGTACGTGGTGTGTATACTATAATTCTAGTGATTTACAACGGTAGGTTCTGCAATACCTAACCTTACCAGCCAATGCCAAAAACTCAGCGAATAAGTTTAAAGTGACACTGTGTTAACGCGAAGAATCAAAGTGCGCCACAAGTGTGCAGCAGCGCCCAGCCGATGGTAATACTACGAAGTCGGACATCGAGGGATAAACGTCGTGCGCCTTGAAATTTCGAATCTTCGATTTCAATGGCGTCGAGGATTTTTGACATCGTCCAACCTTCAGGGCGTACATCTTGTCGCGATGCAAAAAACGTTGTAATGAGCTGTTAATTATTCCGGACATGCGATTGTACAAGCCACCCGGTAAAGTGTGTATTGCCAGGAGCGTGGCTGCACGTACTATTGTGTCAGCCAGCCGAACGGAACCAACAGGATACCCGACACGCGTCCAGAATTTTTTTTTCCTTTCTTTTTCCACCAACGCCTAAGCCATAGTTGGACACCGGCTGACCCCACGGTTCTTCGTGCCGTACTTGGCTTCCTTCCTAGCGGCGGCCAACTTTTGGTCTTCTATTTGGATCGTAATTCTTCGAATTGATCAAATAGAATCACGACTGTCCTAATGGGAACTGAACTGTCATCTAACGGCATTACGAAGTATTTTTTTTTTTACACCAGCGATCCTTTTGGACACGAGCGTAGACTTCAAGCTGTATCGGCTTTCGATGAAAATTTAATAGTGTATGTATAAATATTTAACGATTTTACAAAGTATTTTTTGTTACGTAACCAATCCTTTGGATGGACGGGTTCAGCTGAAGTTCCATTATCGTTCGACAGAGATGTAATCGTGCTTGTGTTGATGTTTATTTATCTGAGAATGGTACGAAACATTTTTTAGACAAATAGTCCTTTTAAAGAGACTGATGCACTTGAAATTGCATTGTCTTCCAATTGAAGTCATACACGCTTCTTTCAAGAGAAACTTTCTCCACCGTTTCAACGCTGTAAAGGTGAAAAGTTTTTATTTTGCAAAAGAATTTATACCACGTTCGAAAAAGAGCTTGTTAATTTGGAGATAAATGCCTGACACTGTACGCAAAGGAACGTAATAACTTCGGAAGAATCATTCATATACATCCAAGTGATCTACAGAGTACGGGAAAGTAGTGGGCACGTAGCGTGCTCTCGCGATATAAAAGAAGGCGGTATTATAAATCCAGTCGGCTACGTAACTTGTTTCGCGAGGTGTTAACGGAATCAAGTTTCGAAAGCCACAAAGATCGCGACGAAAGGGTTTTGCGGTAAAACGAGAAATCAAAATATTTGGATTGTGATTGATTACCAATGAGTAGCATTTCCAAATGCAACCATTTGTAGGCTCTGTATCGATAAATTAATTAATGGTATAAAATGGTGATAATTATTAATGGTACCAAAATTAGTGTTTTTAAACTTATACAAAAAATTAAAATTATATTTTTTTAGCTGATAAATTAAGCCTAGGCCTTGTTCCTAGCTTCATAAAAATATTGAAAAAAATTACCCTTTTTTTTTTATAGATTTTGATATCAACTAAAGAAATCATAATATATTGTTTCTAGACTTTGTATATATAAAATAATTAGAAGAGCGAATTTCGACTCCCTGCCAAAAATTCAACGATCATATTTAATCATACAAACCTGCCCACTTTCCCCCCACTTTCGTTTCTCAATGCACGTTACATTTGACACGCGATGCACATGCTGAAGGTATGGTTGTGTGGCGCAGTGTTTCTCAAACTACAGGTAATGCCATGTGTCAATTTTTGGCCATGCATTGTGGAATACTTTCCCTTGTCTCATCGAAGATCATTAATTTAAATTAAATAAAAATGTATATTTTATTCCAGTGCATTAAAAGTAGATAATATCATTTGTTTATACATACATCCAAATTCAAGTAAAATAAATATTGACTATGGAATAAACTTTTCTATTTTTATTAATTCACTTATTACTTATTATTATTACCTTAATGAAAAACTCGTAATAATAAGTTTAAATATTTAACCATTTAAGAATGGTATGTACAATATTTAAAGATTGAAAAACGCTGGTGTTATGCAGGAGTTTCTCAGCACCTCATAAAAAATCCGAATTTGCACATCTATTTCACAAGGGATGAAGCATTTTTCACTTAATCTATAGAATATAATTTTGATGATTCGGAATCCACATTGGAAAAGTAAATCCTAGGGCAAAAGAGTTTAAGAGTCGGTATTGAAAATCAAAACAGGACTACAATGCACATGCGTTTCCGCGGTCAACGACAGAAGTACACACGTCGCCATCTACTGGTGTGTACAGTGCGCCGTCATCTCCACGGCTAGAACGTTAGTGGTAAACTGCCGAAAAATAGTGAGCCATAGACCGAAAAGACCGACCGACGACGATATCGGATACTGTGCCCACCTTCCTGAACGCACGTGAGTCGATAAACTCGAAACGCCTTACCAAACTGAGGTCAAATTCGAATAAGTGACCACACCTTGCAACTGCGCAATTCCTGCATTTCTGAATTATCACTTCCACCAGCAGGAGAAAAAATGTATATCATTCGAGTGTATTTAAGGAGCGATAAACTACTGAAAAATAGAATGACAGGTACCGAATAAACCGACCGGACACGATATTGGATTTTATTGCTAAGTTCCTGAATGTATGTCAAATATAGTTTTTTAAGCAATATGGAATGTTGATTAAATACGGATAAATAATTACATTATAGAAGTGCGTAATTTATGCATTCCTCAATTGCATCTTATATGAACAACAGAGAAAGAGTGTGTTATTGGAATATGATTGAGTAATATGAAGACAAAGAATATGATAAATCCATTAATATGGATTTTGTAGAAAGTTACTAATATTTATCAGATTTTATATCAGAATTATAAAATATAACACTCTGATAAATAAAATGTTTTATCTTTCGTTATGCTAATATTTTGACATGGTCGATATACTCAAGTCTTTACCAATAAAGAACAATTTGGATATAGACTCACCTATAGCGCGTGACACACTGAGTACGCCATTGACCCGCAGAACTCCCACGCGTGACAGTACAGTGCCACCCATAGCTTGTACCCTCTGTACTTCATCCTAAAAAAGAAACACAAGGAAAGTGGTTTGTAAAAAATGTGTAAAGATTCTTTCAACTCTTGGAAAAGGATAAAATTCACATTGATGACACACCTGTTCTGTACATGCCTTAATATATTTCAATTGTTTTTCCTAAGAAACTCTGAATAAATTTGGTAAAAAGTTATTTGTCAAAATTAACTGTCAGAAAATCTGTTTAGGATCTTATAACTTTAATCAGGGCCTTTAAAATTTGTATCAAACATGACAGCTATAGGAACACAAATAGATAGTGACAGAAGATTGCTAGAGTTTAAGAATTATGAAGAATATTTGGATTCCCTCATAACCTCTGTTGATCTTTGTTATCTAAATAACATAAAGGTGGCACGCCAATTGGCAGAACTTGGGTATCGATGCACTGGAGAAACTCTCACTAAAGATGCATTCCATCGACGTTTGACAGCTGTCAAGGATTTACTATTTCCAATCCATAGACCTTATGAACTGACATCAGAATTTGTCATTCCCAAAAGCATTGTAATGCAAGAGCTGGCTCTTCGAGAACGCCCGAATAGACTGCACATCATATCGACTATCATATTTGTTCGCCATTTTGCAAATGTTCAATTTGAGATATCCGGCTATATAGATTTTTACGACCGACTTCAAAAAGAAGATTGGCTTCCGTATTTTGAAGGGAAGAAGATATTACGTCCACGTATTACCGATTTAGCATATTACCATTGGAGGATGGGTAAAACATATTTAAACGATAGTTCAAATTTTCAATGCATCATAGAACCAAACGAAGGCCTCCTTTTCAAAAATGTCCATGATAGGAGAATTATCAGTGTGGACCCAACAGTCCCTTCGCCCGGCGTGGATACCACACGAGTACGAGTGAAATCTCCTGAATATGAGCATCTTATATTATATGATCATGTGATACGCACCAACGTTTAAATACAAATATTTAAACACAGATAAACATTCAAGTTCAATCTGAGAAATCATTCTATTTCTGAATGTCATAAAGTGATAAATACAAAATAAAAAATATTATGCAAACTTGCCTTTCGTGGAAGGCGATGAGGATTCACTAAATTAGTGGCGTAACCTTGTTTTACTAGAGTAGCCATGGAATCTCCTACCCAAGCTATGTACAGTGCCTTATTCAACAATAATGCGCAAACTGCTGTAGTTCCGTCATTATGTCTCTGAAGCAAAGATCAACAATTATAATTATTATAACTCCGATCATGGAAAAAATTAATTATTTTACTCTAAGTAAAGCGTAAGAAAATGGTTCTTACTTGTCTGTTAGATTTTTCTACAAAATGTGCATCTGTAGATATGAAAGCGTCGTGTAAGGCACGCTCTGGGTCTGTAGGATAGTATATACTTTCAACTAAATACTGATGAAGATGCGTGGCACTATACACTGCTGCATCTTGTCCTCCATGCCCATCGAATACTGCATAATAATTCGCCACGGAATTATTCTGAAATTGATTTTCATTAACAATATTACCTCTCTTCAAATTGAGCCCAAGTATATTTAGATGACAAATGTAATATTTACCTCAATACTGAAAATAGTATGTATATCGTGCAAGACGACATGCCGATCTTCCATCTTTCTTCTACCATTTCTGGTTGCACCCGCTATTACCCACGGCAATGGCGTAGAAGGAGGTGGTGGTAATAAGGCTAATCGACTATTATCTAGATAGCGGGTGCAGATCTCGTTCACTTTGCTTGTAACCGCTTGCATTAGTTTTAGCGGCGCGTACGCTGAAATAAGAATGATAATAATTCATTAGAAAATAAAGTAACTAAATAAATAAGTAAATAAAATACAGATACTCAAAAGTAGAAAAAAACTTACTTAAAATCTTGCCTCGCTCTTGGCATCGTTGTCCACAATCTTCCGGTTGTTTTTTACACATGGCCTTAATCTCCTGTATGACTAAGTGTACTATGTGTCCTTGTAAGCTCGGCGGACAAAATCTGAAATCGAAAGAATTTTTTACAGTAGCAAGATCGGTCTGTGCGAACACTTCGATGGGATTTAGGGTATTTAACGAATAAAAAGAATATCAATATCGTGAACATATCGGCAGAAATAGAGAAGACGGTGTAAACAGTATGCTTAACAGTGCAATGCACTTTTAACCCCAACCCACAGTTATAAATTGTATTTCCGCGTAGCTTTCCTTCGGAGCGTCGAGAAAATCATGGATTTTTCATTTCGAAATTCATTCAAGCGTAAGACCATTATATCTTTGCTTTTATCACGATATTTATACAAATTTTTAACGCAAAACTGAAAAAAAATTAATTTTTGATACGATTGTATATTTCAAAAAAATAATGGAGAAAATGTACATTTAGCGTCCCTAAATATAGATTTAGCGATGGCTCAGGTTCGAATCAGTACGGAGTAATACAACTATTGCAATCTTGCGCGGAAACGCTGATGCGCTTTTTCCGCATGACGTTTCGATTAATATAACTTTCCTCGTATAATCTGCTCGTTCTATCCGTTGATGAAATATTTCACGTCAAACGATGATAGAGTACCATCATTCACGTATCAATCCCATATAAGTAAGCGATAAAATTATACAACAAAACGTGGTTAAGTGACACTCCTTAAACATTATCAAAATAAGCATGTAAAGTATTAATCCAACAAATTCTATCGCTGCAAGCTACTCAGATAACATAACGCGACACGTCGACAGGACGTAAAACGAAATAATTTTCGGACAACCATATTCTGTCATTGATCGCATCAATATCAACGGATAATTTCCAATCAGATCTACACTCTCTCTTAAAACCACCCCCTTCGCGTTAAAGGCGTAGGTCTTTTCATAGGCGGAATGATGTGTCGCAATCTAGATATGAGAAACTTATGGGCGGGAGAGGAAGCGATACGTAAGAATCCATTCAGCCGAGAACAAAATTGCGATTCGGATAAGGAATCCCTGGAGGACGAGAGGCTAATGAACGTTTCGATCGGGCCAAAGTCTTCGTCGGCGGAATTCGCGCGAGGTGATTCGGTTCATAGCACGGCTTGTTTGCAGCAGGCGCAGCATCCCATTCACTACGAAAGTGCGCCACGAGTGGCCAGTGCGGAGGCGAAATCACGGCAAATCTCGCGGGAGTATCAGCTGGAGGGACAAAAAATGGCTCCGATAGTCGGCACATATCAGCACGAGCGCAACGAAAACCTCGACGAATGTTTCAAAGCCATGGGTACGTCGAAATTTCCGAAGGAAGTCGTTACCAGGAAACGTTTACTTGTTTAAAATCGTTATCCGTGAAGCGTGGGAAACTTTAGTGAGATATTCTCATTGAAATAGATTCGATATTGATTTCTTGCCCGTTCGCTGTAAAGCTATTGCCTTATTGTTTACATAAAGAGGATTAAAGTAAATGTATTTTTGCGAATACGTTCGGGGTTAATTCTTTAACTTCCTTTTGGGCCTAAAGTTGATTTCAGAGCAATGACTATATAGAGTGCGGTGGAAATTTATGCTACGAAAATACTTTTATCTTTGACACTTTTTCGATTTATATATACACGTAAATTTTGTTTACGTTCATGAAAACAATACTTTGGTGAAAAAGGGATTGAATAGTTACAATCACGACAAGGTATATCTAACGCTAATTCGATGCCGACCATCGTCGCGTATGTGCCAGTTAAATATACGCTTAAATTATCACTCCGTAAAACGATAATGTAAACAGTGCGACGGTATTATTATCGTGTATTTTTCTTGTACAGTACAAACATCGTTGCAATCGTATTCCGCCTTATCGTTTCTTTGCTATGTACATTTCCAGCGTCTATATCGTTGGATCACACATGGTTTTTGTTTGCCGCATGACGTTAAATCTTTCCACAATACGGATGTGTACGTATTCACAGGTATCCCTTATATACCACGTAAAATTATGTGCGTTTCGAGGCCACGGTTGGAAATTACCAACGATGGAGAAAAATGGACCATTCGCACTATCACGATGATGCAAACAACCGAACAGACCTTTTCCCTCGGAGAGGAATACGAGCAAACTATGCCCTCCGGAGATACGTTAAAAGTATATCTCCATTATATTCTCGTCGTATATATCGCGGAAATTTTCGTTAGCGCGCTCACATTCGTTTTTGTTCAGAATGTAACGACAATGGATGGCGATAGTCTCGTGACAACGTCGATTACGCCAGATAACAGCAAGGTATTGCGGAAATACGAATTTACAGATGACAACGTGGTTCTGGTACGTTGACATTCGTGCTATATTTAACGTTCGTCCGAAATTTTACAAAGAACTTTCTACAATATTTTTATTAACCCATTAGCTGCATACGTCGAGCGTAATCGTTATGAAAAAATGATATTTTTTGCATTACGACGAATTGTTATAATTAAGTAAATTAAATAAAGCAAAAGGCTCGATGCGTGCTCCGAAATATTTTTTTAACAGAGCCGGAAAAACAGACTGGAGTGAGAGCAAGTCTGCACATTTTTTCCGTACATTGTATGAGATAATCTTTCCGTTTTTTTTCTCATCCGTAAATATCAATCAGAACGAATACAATGACTCTTCACGCGACAGTGAAAGCAATTACGTAAAATAACGATCTCCCTTCGGTGTACAATGAACGTGCAAATTCTCGTACCGGTTACTCCTGGCTAATGCACGGGCTGTGCGTTCGATGACAATTTGCATGTTAACCCTCTGTAACCCACGGTGACTTTAAAGTGGCGTACCCTTTGCGCGCTTTGTCTTAAGTCAGCCATTCATTCTTTCCAAATACATCGATAATTTTAAGTCAAAGGGCAACTCGTCAATCGTGAAGCGACTCATTGTTGTCGATCGTTTTCTTCTTTTCCTTTAAGGTAATACGATCGCAAAAAGGAAAGTATAAAAGCACGATTGGCGAGTCCAATTGTAAACGAACTGTCGGTCATAGAGGGTTAAAAAAAAACGATGAAGCACGCGGGAGGGAACAATGATACACGAATCTCATTTCAGACGCTGACTCACGAGAAAAGCGGCCAAGTGGCGAAAAGATATTTCAAGCGTTTGTAATAAATTTTCGTCGCCAAGTTCACCGGAAAGAGACGTCATTTTGTATGACCAACTAATCGGCCGCTCTTTTTATCCTATTCGCCTCTTTCGCCGAAATGTTTTTTCGACGTTCTCTTTCCGAGCGCTCGTAGTCTTTTTCTATGGATATTTTCGTTAATGAAATCGCGCGCATCTAAAAGGTAAGTCTCGATAATACAGGAAGCGCCGAGGGAAGAAAAAAGCAGACATTGATCGTAAAGGCCCGAAATGTCATTTGGCACGCGTGCCCCGCCTTCTTTTATCGTTCGTCACGTGTTGCTTTTATACGGCTCGGCATGCGCGCGTAAACAAAGAAGAAATATCTCACGAGTTTCCGGCACATGGACACATATGTACATGCATAATGTAACGCACAATCCGATATCTTTCCAGAACGATGTAATTCGAAATAAAGTATAACCATTGCCTTTCTATACTTACAAATATTCTTGCCCTTATTACGCATAATCATTTAGATGTAACGTGAACCAAATTAAGCGTTCGAAAATTTCGATCGACAGTATCACCGTCGAATCGACTTACATTCAAAACCAGCGCCATGTTCGGTGTCGAACGTATAAACAAAACGCCACCCACGCAGCGTACTTTAAGATCATAGAGTTATGAGTGAAAACACTTACGTCTGGTCGAGGTATTGTAACGTCACGTTGATGATTTCACCGACGAGCTCACCCTCGGTGACATCGTAAGTGCTCACTTTCGCGGGTAGCTGATCCTCCGGATTGATCCTGGCTACGAACTCGGTGAAAAATCGGCTATAAGCGCCGAGATAATCACCGTCCGTGCTATCCACGGCCATTCTTGCTCTTTTTACGCTATTATATCGATAATCGCGAAGGGCACGAGCGAGATATAATACGGAGAAGGAAACCGGTCTTTGGTTACCGCACAGCAGTCGCCTCGGTGCGTTGTTCGCGCCGTGTGCTTTGTACGCGATACTCGCACGTTACCGCGCACGGAAGTCGCGTATTGACAAGAGAGAACTCTTCTCTCCGACGTTCGACCGTATTATGGCCGCCCTGTCAGAGCCAGTACACCCTACCCGTTGATAAAGCAGTATTTGTATTTAGGTTACGTCATTCATTCAACGCCGCGCACGTACGTCACTATAAGTGATCGAAGGATGAGACGGTGCTCGCTCGAGACGCTATCTCCCACTTCTACGGCGTCACTGTGTCTTTGTCTTTCCCCTTTCGCTGCTCGTCACGAGGATCGATTCTTGCGGCGATGGAAAATATGTGCGTAACGGAATTACGAGAGCTCGCCACTGCGCACGCCCGACACTTGACTACGCATACATTATTACAGGACTTCGCTGCTCTCTTATTTGTTTGTATACACTATCGCGATGTGCGTGCCCCCTTTTTCCACCGGTCACTGGAGCGTCGCATTGTTTCCCCCGTCATGCGTCCCTTAGTACTCGCTCTCTATCTACCGGCGCAAACTTGAATTAACCATATGCACGAAGCTGTTATCATCACCCGATTCGCCTAGTCCTCGATTGTTTCCTATGATTTTTACTTTTTACAAAGAAGTGCTGAGGCTTTTAAGGCTTTTTCTATAAAGTCAACTATCTTTGTCGAAGTTATATGACCGCACTTGGATATGTTTATTTCATCATCAGATTTGAGACTGGGGATTATGTAGGCCTTGTTAGACAAGTATTTAAAGCTGTTTTATTTTTACTGGATTGCATTGTACATACATAGTTTTGAATTGGCTTAATTTCTAGCAGCATCAGGATTATTTTAATAAATTACCTACAATTCCTGCTATGTTATAATATTGTACATGTTGATTTTTTGTCAGAATTATTCTCCTTTATTGCTTCCATCCCTGCATTTCTTACTGCCGCTAAAAGAGTGCCTTTCTCCCTTTCCTGCATCCATTCGGGTAAAGGTTTATTCCAGTCTTCCGGAGGGTGTTCTCTCCGTTCCCAAACATTATTTTTCAGGTGTGCGGTTATTCTTTTCCTTCTTCTTTCATTTTCACTTTCAATTAGTTCATTCTGCACATAATAAATTTCTAATGAATATAAAAAGATCTTATGTTACGTAAATAATTATATATCGATATATATATATATATATATATATATTGTATCAAATTCAACGTGTTAACTGATTATCTCTTTTTTGGACTAGCAAATAGATATTTGAACTAAAACATATTGTTTTAAGATGGATTCTAAACTACTGAAATGGTGATGTATATATCATATGGCAAATTAATTACATGGAGTGGACAAGATTTAAATGTAGGATCTACCACGTCGAAAGCCGACCTTGTATCCAGAATGCCATTATAGCTCCTACTGAATGCTTTTTTTGACCATTTAATTCTTAAACACCTATGATGCAAGTCCATAAAATTTCATTTTGATTAAGCTTAACACATACATATACAGTCTCGCATTCTGTCTTTTTCCAAAAAAGACAATTGTTATAGTCCACGTCCCATTGAGTGCAATCAATGAATTCTCCAAATATGAAGTACTGATTAAAACGAGCTTTCCAACTTTTACAATCCTTAAATTCATCTTTATACGCTTCACATGGTCTTATCTGAAAACAAGAAAATGACAAATTATTTATAAGATCTACTCAAAACAACTAAGTCTTACCATCCATTTGTCTTTATAAGGATCTGCTTCTGTACTTTTGTTTGTATTCTGTACAGTATCTGCTTCTGTACTTTTGTTTGTATTCTGTACAGTATCTGCATCCTTTTCTTCTTGCTTGTTCATGTTCCTTTTGCTAATAGTAAGAACAATAATAAAGTACTTTGAATTTGAATTAAACTTTAGTACGGGGTGTTGAAGCTTATATTAAGAAAATCTAAGAATGTTAATAAACATTTCATACATAACAAAAAATATTTCGTACAATGTGGATCAAACACCCCTTAGTAGGCCGTATTTCTTTTAAAACAGTTTATCATGTAATACTTTGTGCTGTATTATGGTGGACAAACACCAATTACTTACGCATTCAAATAAAAAAAAATTTTAAAACATGCAGTTACTTCATCGATACTGTATTACTTTGATGTTACTTTATATAGTGCGGTTAGGGTGTAACGTAACAGTCATGAACCTAACTCGGTACAGTACAATGTTGCATCGCTTGAGCCACTGCTCGTGTAGAGTTCTATGTAAGAACTATGATACGAACGATTCTCATCGTGGCCACTGACTGCTACCACCTATCGGTCACAAATGCTATTCTAACCCTTTCCACAGCGAGCATCTAGGCACTTTTGCTCTAAATCAGGCAAAGCAAACCAAAACGTCTGATGTTTCACACAGTCGATATTTCAGAACATGAGACGCTATGTCTCATAGGATGTTAGATCTATTCTGTACGTAGTCTGTGATAAAAGTATGTCACTCTATAAGGCCCATGTCAAATAAAACATTTTTCTCAGCACTAGAAGTTGATAAGTTTAATAACGTGCATTAAAGTGTAAACATTTATTTGTCGCACGCCTGTTATTCATCGTCAATTTATTATTAACTAGATTGATTTTTAACAAAGCAGTTCAATGAACCCATTCGTGATATACCTTTCGAATATGCCACTTTCGTGTCACGTGATCAACGATCATTTGGCGAGCTTCCGTTATTGGACACCACGAAGTTACGTACAAACATAGCTCTGTTCCTTTCAACCAACAAACATACCTCTCTAGTAGGCTTATAGTCTTATCCATCGTCTTGGAAAAGGTTGGCCGTGTCACGAACGATCAAAATTGATAGGCACTGTCACTTTTCTAACCTCTTGGACGACGAATGTCCCGGTCTATCATAGTGATTCGTGTAGCGAAAAATTAGTGGTGACTTAAGCACGTAATAATAACATGATGTCGCGATCAGTGCGGGCAGAGACTCGTAGTCGTGCCAAGGATGATATAAAGCGTGTAATGCAAGTTGTTGACAAAGTTCGCCATTGGTAAATGTTTTAACATATTACAGATGCACGAGACAAAATTCGAAGTTATTGTAATTACAAGTCAAACGAATCAGTAGTAAATTATTGATATTACGACCGATGAATGGCTGAAGTTTAGTTCTACTTATATATATGTTGATAAATCTTTTGCATTACACTCACCAGTGTTTACAATGATGTAGTACCAAAACGTTACACGTGTGTTTGGATAATAGTGTTCTATATCTGTTTGCTTAATAACGGTAAAGAAGGTAGTTTTTGCATCTATTTTTCGGGTGCCGGGTTAAGACGTCGGCCTTCTGACTATCTTCGTTACAGGGAAAAGAAATGGGTAACCATAGGGGAAACTACTATGAAGATTTACAAGTGGGTGCCAATTTCAGCATTAGACCAGGTATATTAAACATAATAGTGAAGATTTTCAAGCTATCATCAAATGTGATACCAGATTTTTTTCATACAGAAAAAGAAAGGGAAAACAGTCTCGGATAAGGAAAATGGTGTACCCAGGAAAGGTGGGATGGACACTTCAAATTCTAATTTTGGTCTTACAGAAGATTCCAATACCTGTAAGTAACATTGATAAGGTAACAACCTTTCTCATTTTTATGTAATAAATTTTATTTCAACTACATAGGTTTTTCAACGGTTAGCGATTCCCAAGGACTAACAGACTTTTCTGCGCATTTGGGATTTTCGGAAGACTCAAACTCGCAAAACAGTGAGCCTACACCTAAGAGGTTAAAGACTGATTAAAATTCTGTGACTGCTGAACAGAGAATGAGATATTTAGGAAATCATATATTTCATGAATTTGCACACTATGGGTTTGTGTTAATTCATAGTATTTGTGGATGGAAAGAAACTTTTCTTTTCATACATTTAACAACATCTATTGGATGATGTATCATGCAAAGTGCTAATCTTAAAAACATTTTGAATTATCTATAATGAATTTTATTTTTTTACATATGGATTTATTAACAATTTTCTATCTCAATTTGAATGCTAAAATCGATTATAATGGAATAGAGTAATTTCTGTTGGCTATACATTTATCAGATCATTATTACTTTAAGTAAAATCAGGCAGATATATGGCTTCGATTGCTCATTCAATGTGGACTTCATATCGTTACAGTATTATTTTACTTTTGAGGTATGTTATGTCCTTTACTATTCCAGTAGAAGTGCTTAGTAAAATCTTTCAGCGGATTCTCAGGTATGTTTACTTTGCTGTAAAATAGCATCTGAAACATTTACACACGCATACTGTTACATACAACTTCAAGATGTTTGTACCTCCTAACATGTTCATGCTTTTGATAGTCTCAAAGATCATTGTACATATTTCAAAGCTCATTTTTCATGTCGATTATTATTTTAGGATAACTTGCATTCCTTCGCATTATGTTATAGCACCGTGACATGTACAAAATAAGCTTTGACTCTTACGAATAAAATAATGCGAATGCGAACATTGAAATAAATATGTTCGCATAGAATATATGAACAACATAAAAGCACGTTTTAATAAAATCTTCATTATTATATTTTTTATTCTCACATTTTGAATTTGCCAATACACTGTACTTAACATTTGATTTTACATTTTATAATCCTTGGAAAGTCTGTTGCATATATAATAAAAGAACGTTGGATTTGATAGGATACTTTTATTCATCAATCGTCTCGATAATACATTTCGGTTTGCGTTACAGAAAAATATCTTCACACAATATATATCATACACTTTAAACAACACCGTTATTTTTCGATACGTGCCCATGTAAACGGCAAACCGAGTACGAGCAATAAAATCGTTAGCACGTTGTACCGTGCACATATTAGAAACATCTTATTCGAGAGGTTTACCAAGGTAAGCATTTTCCGTCGTACTGTATAAAATTACCGGTATCCTTTTCGGACAATCCCATCATAGTATCCAGAACACTTTTTATGCTGGTATCGACGTCCATCGGCGCGTTATTACCGCCCAAATCTGTGCGTACCCATCCGGGGTGCAGACAGGTAACCAAAATTCCATCTTCTTTGAGATCGAGGCTCATTGACTTGGTTGCCGCATTGAGTGCTGCCTGAAAAAGATTAGATAACTCACTTATTCGCTAAGCTGCTTAAAACGCTCTTCGATGAGGGTAATCACGTGATTTCCACCTTGCTACACCTGTACGGATAAAATCCGCCCTCATTATTCTCGGCTATGCTACCGAGAATAGAGGTCATATTGATGACCGCAGCTCGATGTACGCTCATCCTCGATTTATCCTCAAATCCTTTCGAGGCTGATTGTAATTGCGGCAGGAGAGCCTTGAAAGTTATAAAGAATTTTGATAGTTGGAATTCAATGTTAATCTAGGGATAACAAGGAATATGAAAGTGATGTACCTTGGTTAATAAAATAGGTGCTATCGTATTGATCTGGAAGGCATTTAGAAGCTGGTTTTCTTTTACGAGTTTGAGTCTTGTGAATTTGCTGGATATACCGGCATTGTTAAACAAAACGTTCAGTCCAGCGTCGCCCACTTTTTCCTTCACGATCGATACGACTTTATCGTAATTCTTTGTGTTAACTAGGTCTGCATATATCAACGATGATTTGAACGAATCGGATTATGATCGATGCGCGACGATTAAGGTCGAGTTTAGTATCGAAATTTTGCATTGCCCGCCCACAAGTGCTCTTGTTCGACTCTTTTCCGCTATACACCCGATCGATAGACTGCAGTATTTAGTGTTGCTGTTGGAAAACGGACAAACTATCCTTCGTGTTGGATTAAGTTTTAATAAATCCGGAGGTATTCGCGCTAACATCCTCGAGGAAAGCTGCGTACTAAGATAAATTACACGTTGTCGGACCGAGAAAGGTATGTTCTACGTGCTTGCTGAAGACAACCATCACACAGTTTTTCCTTCGGTATCATTTCACTTCGAAGCTTATAATTTCGGCATTATCGACAAGAATTTCCGCGTTCAAGATATACACGAGTATATGCATTCGTAGTACAAATTAAAATGTTTATAAACTCAATATTTTTTCGGGACATAACTTCTATCCGTTGCGAATAATTACTGTACAATGTGTATCCAGGAAAGCTCGTCTACCATCATCGATTTTTCCGATCGTGAGGAAGATAATGAAAAATACTGTTCACTCAAAGCCTGCGATAAGGAAAATCATTTTTTTTTTTTCATATAATGCGAATTCGTTATCTTGACATAGCCGGTGAATCAGAAAAGAGTATGAAATTTCGCGGTTCTTGAAATCTCGGTATATTACGAGTGTATTATTATCAGATAGTGCGAGTATATATCGATTGGCGGAGTAGGGGCGAAATCGGACTTTGTTTTGCAAGTACTCAATGCTATAGGGTCGATTCGCGGAACATTCGGTTTTCTGTATAACGTACCGCTCGAACTACAGTCTTTTGTCCTTTACACGATACTGCATTACATGACATGAAGGCACGTGCGTCGTCGAAACAAAAATCTTGGTGCCTGACCTGTCGATCAAAACCGCTAACCATGGATTCGGACTCGAGCGATGTGGAAAACGAAGATAAGTCTCAACCTTTGTCGAACGACACCGTGGACGTGGACG
Organism: Ampulex compressa; assembly: GCA_038496175.1. Classification (NCBI taxonomy): domain Eukaryota; kingdom Metazoa; phylum Arthropoda; class Insecta; order Hymenoptera; family Ampulicidae; genus Ampulex; species Ampulex compressa. Next base: position 52,575 of record JBCFXI010000935.1, read on the forward strand.
AGGCATGTAAGTACTTCGCGTACTATTATCTGTGCCGTGGCCAATGCAATCAATCTTTTAAGGCATGTACATACGTGTACGTATCATGTAATTACTCTTACCTATCTCGATTATATGTATGTTCTCCCACTTCTTTGCGAGCGCAGTTAGCTCCTAAAAAAAATATAATAAATTGAAGCAACGAATGTATGTAACGAAAGTCGATCTCCTAAAATCCGTTCTATCAATATTTTAGATGATCGATATTGATGATAATATATCAGTGCGTGACAAGTGTAACGTGTACTCATCAGAAAAAATTATACCGGCGAGATTTTCTTTAACATTATTACTCGATTATTTATGCCGATTAAAATATTATTATATATCGAAAACATTTTTTTCAGAATAGTTACAATTCGTTAATAAAAATACTGGCCAAATGTATAGATGTGTCAAGTGATACCTCGTAATTTTGCGATTTCCACTCGTAAAAATGAGTAGTTTATTGTATCATTATAGTTACAGAAGGTTTCCAGGCTTAACAGCTATGGCTTATCTAATGAGGAAATCCATTAGATTATTTCACAATTTTACGTTGAGATCTTTCGCACGATTTTGATGCAAATATTTATTCACACGTCTGCTGTATAAGATAAGAGAGATGAGAATCTTATTAACAATGTACTTCGCATTTTGTTGCGCTATTGTCGTGCAAAATTGAGATCATTTATGAATAATAAAATTTCACTTTTGTATAGCATGGAATTATTTGTCCCATTATCATTTGAAATTCGCACAAGAAACAAACGCGATAAATCATATCTGCTTCGTGGCTTTGCGTTCCGATTTCGTCACATTGCATGAAAATGCCAAGCGCGAAGAAACCGGTATTATAACTTCCAACCGTAATCCAACCATCGATACTAGCCCGTCACGGTTTACTTGCGCAATCGATCGTCCTTTACGGCCTGACTCATACTTAAGCACTCGTAATTTTACAAGACGATGATCGAGAAATTTCTCACTTTTGTTATTCTCCTCGTTAAATCCAATTTTATCTATCTTCCGACATTGTCCAACTTTCTTTACGCATTGTCCGATTTAACAAATCATCTCTTGCGCATCGTATAAACTAGTCATCCTACTCCAGCGAAGAAATCAAGAAAAAGAAAGGACAAAAATCGAAGACCCGATTAAGCCCGCAGTTAAGTGTTTTCAATCGCTTTAAATTGATCGTAATAAATCATTTTTGAAATGCTCCAAAGGGAATTGAGATCGTGTACATTTTGCAAGTTCGACGATCAAGCGTATCGGTATAGTATGGGAACTTGAAGATTCGGTTGCAAGGTGGTGGGGGGAGGGGGGCGTTACGGTGGTTCGTATAACAGATGGCGGTGATCCAGCGAGGAGGCGTCAGTGTATTTTGGTCCCTTACTCGTGAACGTTCTATTCGAGCGTGATACCGCGTGCACTGACGTTTCGTGAAGTACGATAATTGGATTACTGTTCGAGGAAGATCGTAGTGCAGGAAATTCGAGGAAGTCACGATGGCACCGATTGGTAAGTAGGTATCGCCCGCGAGTATTGCGTAACAGGAACATCGGTTTAACTGGTGACCTATCCATCTTACCGTTGCTTTGTTCGCGACGCGGCAAGTGGCAAATATATCCTCCGGTGGCTTCCTGGATTCTGCCAGGTGTCTCACGAGGCCAAGCCCAAGGCCGCGATTGCAGCCGGTGATCAAAATCGACCGCATTCCTTCTCACTCGTATTCGCCCTCTTGTGTGTTCCGAGTTTATAGTGATTTAGCGGTGAATAACGGCGAAGCAACAACCTTGTGCGATCGGTATAAGTGTGATACGGCACCTCTTACCGCGTGTTAAACTGGTAACGTCGTGGTGACGTCACGTGCCGTCGATCGGAGCGCGTTGATCATGGCGACATTGACGCTGCTCGCTAGACTCGTGTCATTTCGTGGCACGCACGCCAAATTGTTAGAGTTACCCCTGTCCAGATGCAACGCTTACGCGTACCGCAAGACCCCCATGGCCTGCATGTGTAGTGAGTTTCCAGAGCATTAATGAGGGTTTTGTTTTATCGAAGGATTGCACAACTCTCAGGGCGATTGCATTTCCCATGTATAACGTGATTCTCTCGATTAGGTTATTAGGTGGAACACATCGGTGTCTTTGATTCATCTCACTTTCTTTCTCCTTCTCTATGTTTCACTCTCTCTTGGTTGGTCTTCCCCCTCCATCACCTGTTCCTGTTACGACCTAGAATTACCGATGTAGTGCGCACCTGCTGTGCGCGATACAATGCATTATTATATTGGATTTTGCATGAAAGAAATCTATATCGATGTCTAATCCATATTTTTGAATTTTAAGAGTGTTGTTTTTATAAAATTAATGCGTTGCGCGATATAATAATTTGGTACATTTTAAAGCACATGTACATTGGGAGAAAGATTGATGTTGATAAAGTATCGATGATGTTTTATCTCGTACCTTCCAGCGGAACAAACATACATGTACGACCTATTGGTACTCGGCGGTGGATCTGGTGGTTTAGCGGCAGCTAAAGAAGCTGTGGGACTTGGAGCGAAAGTGGCTGTCCTTGATTTTGTGACACCTTCACCACGTGGCTCTGTATGGGGTTTGGGTGGTACTTGCGTGAACGTTGGTTGTATACCAAAAAAATTGATGCATCAAGCAGCCCTGCTTGGTGAAGCTATTCACGTATGTATAAAGTTTGGGTTACACTTATGCATGATACAAAAGTGGAGCTTTAATATCGTTTATAATGTTTTTAGGAAGCAAAATCTTATGGCTGGCAATTGCCAGATCCAACAACAATTAAACATGATTGGGAAACTCTAAAAACCGCGGTGCAGAATCATATTAAGGGTGCTAACTGGGTTACAAGGGTTGAGCTTAGAACAAAGTTAGTTTGATTAAGTGATATTTGCTAGAAAAGTTATTCGAAGACAAAGCTTGTAATATGTGCCATTTGTATTTTATAGAAAGATTGATTATTTTAATGCTCTGGGATATTTCACGGACCCACATACTATTACTGGTGTTCAAAAAAATGGACAAACAAAAACTCTTACTGCAAAAAATATTCTGATTGCCGTTGGTGGGAGACCTAAATATCCAGATATTCCAGGTGCTCTGGAATATGGTATCACGAGTGATGACATTTTCAGCTTGGAACATGCTCCAGGAAAAACTTTGGTTGTTGGAGCAGGATGTATCCTTGTTAAGCAAATCAATATCTTATCATTATTCTATTTTATTACTTCTTGATGACGATATTTGCCTTAACAACAATTCAGATATTGGTTTAGAATGTGCAGGATTTCTGAATGGCTTAGGCTATGACACAACTCTGATGGTGCGTTCAATTGTTTTGCGTGGGTTTGATCAGCAAATGGCGCAAATCGTGGCTGAGGCAATGGAAACACGTGGAGTACACTTTATTCATCAGGCTAAACCAAAGAAGCTAGAAAAACAAGCTGATGGTCGACTCCTTGTAGATTGGGTTGATAAGGTGCGTTTGAAATTATGTATATGAATATCGTTGCGCACAGTAGTAAGGACAAAATAAAAAAAAACTGTTAAAACTTTAGGATGGCCAAGTACATCAGGATGTTTACGACACTGTTCTTTTTGCTATTGGTCGTAAACCACTCACAGAGGAACTAAAGCCAGAAAATGCAGGAATCAAGGTTGTGGGTGATACTGGAAAAATCGATGTGATAGATGAACAGACTAATATTCCTCATATTTATGCTGTTGGCGATGTTCTACATGTAAATCCATGTTTTAACATATAGCATCATTTTTCAATATCAATAGTATCCTCTGGTTTGTTTTATAATCGATTAATATATTTTCCTAGAAAAAACCTGAGCTAACTCCAGTGGCTATACACGCTGGCAGATTATTAGCAAAGAGGCTGTTTGGTAATTCTACAGAGCAGATGGACTACGTAAATGTAGCTACGACAGTATTCAGTCCTATGGAGTACGGTTGTGTTGGACTTAGTGAAGAAGCGGCTATAGCTATTCATGGGGAGGAGCATGTAGAAGCATATCACGCTTATTATAAGCCGACAGAGTTTTCAATACCACAGAAGGATGTGTCTCATTGTTACGTAAAGGTCATTGCTCTCAGAGGCAATGATCAAAGAGTGCTCGGTATGCATTTCGTTGGACCTAACGCGGGCGAAGTGATCCAAGGTTTTGCAGCTGCTATCAAGTGTGTATTTATTAAAATAATTTTTTTTCTTTCATTGATTATTCTGTTTGGCATACTCTATTCTATTCAATGATCTTATTATATTTCAGATGCAACTTAACATTCCCTAAGCTTAAGGGCACCGTTGGCATTCACCCAACGACAGCAGAGGAATTTACGCGTATATTTATTACCAAACGTTCTGGTCTAGATCCCAAGCCACAAAGTTGCTGCAGTTAGAGTACATGTAATGTTAGGATGCTGTGTTTACCTTTATAAGCGCATATCAGTAAACGCATAGCCAGTAAACAATGGTCATGTATGAAATCGAGAATTTTCTCTGAACGGAGGAGGCTATTGAAGTTCGAGTATTTTTTTATCGAGCAGAAGCAATAGGGCATTTTTATGAGTCTGTCGCCACATTTTGTCATACATCAGCTTCCCGCTTATGGATGGTCAGTGTATCTGATCGGTGCATAACTGCAATCTTCTACAGTTCTTTTGCAGAAATGATTTTCTACACGATTTATTCTAATGTATCAGATCAGAATAAAATAAAGGATTGATATATACTACTTAATTTGGTGACAATAAATATATAAATAAATCTAATATTACATACGTATTGTACACGAGTACTATCATCGCAATTATTTGTTTCATAACCCATGATAACCAAAACCAGATTCCATATTGCTAATTGGTATTATCCACAGAATTTAAGCATTGTACCTAAAACAGCAAGTTGCAATCATATATTTTTTACAATTCGTCTAGATCATATCAACGTTTAGATTAAATAGAATGCTGAGTCACCTTCCTACTTGTGAGCTGTCCAAGGTCCAAAATTCAGTCCCATTGTCATTTATAAAAAAAAAGATATAAGATTAAAGGAAGGAAATGATGCAAGATCTGTTCCATGTATAGTATGACGAATTTATCCAAGCAATTTAATCTACAAGGATACACTTTGGTTTTTGAATCTGCGAGGAGTGTATTCCACTGGCACTACCGCTTTAAATATTTTACATTTAATATAATTACCTGGAGTATAACATAGACTTATCGGTAAATCGCACTTTAAATACTTTGCAATTTCCTTCTCACTAATTTCACTGACTTCACACTCACGTATCATTGCATTGTCGCGTATTTTTTCTTTAAGCAGCAGTTCTAAATATAAAAATAGTTTTCTCACCGGGCATGAAGTAACTAGGGCAATGGCTGACTTTGTTGAACGGAGAAACATTTTACTGTTTGCGTCTTCTACTACGATAAAACGATAAGAGCCGATAGATAATTAACCTCTGTTATTCGATAGTGTGGGTTGCTCGCTATTAAATTAATAAGTCCTTTCAATTCGAATATAAAAGTTTATAATACAAAAAAAAAATGTTAATGGCAACCTTGTAACTATTATATAACACTGCAAATTATAATACGACGTTTCCACAAAATTGTATCCTTTAGAGAGAAGCACTCTACAGTTTGGTGGATAACACAATTTCGATTATGATCCTCCTGCAATTTCAAGTTTCACAAATTTGTTCAAACCGTTGCTTTTGCATTAAAGTACAATAACCATGTACACGCCTTCTTCCGGTTCCAAAGATTCCGCGGAGTCGCAAGATCGTAGTAAATCAGAGTCCAGTGGGACAAGTTTTAGGAGGAAACAAGCCGAATCGAGCATTTGTCCATTCGTACGCATAAACCTCTCGTGCGCTTAATTGCAAACGCGAAAAGACTTAATGCGATTAACTAATACAGAAATTACGATGGTCCATTGGATTGAACACGAGAGTACCGCTGATAAACCTGACCACCGAAAATCGAACTATCATCGCTTATGCATGTTCGCACGTGGTGATGTTGCGAAATTACGAAACCAACGAGATGTTACCTCTTCAAGGCCACGTTGGTATTCTTCACCGTTTGCAATGTTAGCCCCAAAATGTTCCTCGGGATTGATTTTTCCTCTCAGGACAATTTTCTTTCCAGCAAAACGCCGTTAGTACCATGTCCATATCGCGCGATGGAAAATGGTTGCTGACGGCGGACTTCGCTGAAGATTACGCAGTCGTTGTTTGGGACACCGAAAGCGGGTGAGCAAGTCAGCAAAGAGCAAAGGCAGATATTGCAATGGAATTTTATTCCGTGGAAGTTTTGCCCTTCATTCTGATACGTATTTCGTAGTTAAAGCGGTCTTATTAAAATATTATATGTGGACTGTTAATTAATGGCTATGGTAATACAAATAGTACAAGCGTAATATGCGCACAAGCATAAATATTAAAATGTGGACTGTTTATTAATGGCTATAGCAATACAAGTAGTACAAGCATAAATATTAAAATGTGGACATTTAATTAATGGCTATAGCAATACAAATAGTAGTAGCATAATATGCATACAAGCATAAATATTATAATGTGGACTGTTTATTAATGGCTATAGTAATACAAACAGTACAAGCAATGAAGCCAATACGAGTAATTCAAGCAGCGCGATACGGAATATGCAATGTAACGTTTCATTGAACGTAGAATGCCGATATGTACGCTGTTCAATCCGCACGGCAAGGAAGGCATGACAGCGGCACGGATCAGTCCAAATGCCAAATACGTAGTGACGATTGGCAATGAAAAATGTCAAAGGGTCTACTTCTGGCTTTGGACCTGCGGGAGAGATAGGCCGGATGGTTAAAATCATGATCCTTCATTCGTATAGAGGAAGATGAGATTTTTGAAAATAGTCTCGCGTTTTCAGGCTCCTTGGAATTAACCGAGACTTTAGCGGATCGCGCGAAGGAAATTAGTTTCGACGAGAATCGATCGGAATATTTTGTCCTGACGATGGACAATAACGTTATATTCCTTGCTTGGGTTAGTGAGTTGCGGGGAAAAATGTATAATCCCATTCCGTTGACGGATAATATCTTTCTGCGATCGAACAGGAAGACGAGAAGTTAAAATACTGCCGTGCAAGGATTATCGGTAAAATACACGAATTCGGTACATTCAACGCATCGTGCTTCGTTCCAAAAGCGCAGACCGCCTTAACGGCAACATCAACCGGTAATGTGTATTGGTAACACTTTGTACATTTGTTATATATTAAAATATAATAGATGAGAATTGTAAGATATAGAAATAAAAATGTCAGAAGTGCGAAAGATCTAGAAATGAATCTTGCGATCGAGTCTATGCGCAACTGCTATATATAGCCAGGTTTGGCAATTAAGCCAAACTGGTATTTCATTTGAAACGATGAAAGTTCATCGATATATACTTCGTAGGATTTATTTTGGTTTGGAAAAGTACGCGCAGTAACGAAACCAAGTCCGATATTCGTGAACTCGATGCCGAAGAGAAGAAACACGCGAAGTCAATACGATTGCAAAAGAGCAACATCACCGTTATCCTTCATCATGATGGGTATTTGCTTTTTCATGTCTCCTGAGCTTATTTACCCCGCAAGTCTGAATCGAATGTAAAAAAATATAATATTCACATAAAAATCGACCATCGCGCGGGTATATTAGAAAATATAATATTAATGCAGTAAGTCATAAAATAAAAGATACCGCTGGATTTTCGGAAATAATGGCCGCGACATCCTTTTGCGCTTTTGAATAACATTTAGTGAAAATAAGTAGCAAATCAACTCTTCGAATTTTAGAATGATAGTTACTGGAAATTCGGAAGGTCGCATCAGCTTTTACGATCCTGAGCTAAGAATTCTCTATTGGTGCCAAAGACGTGGCTTGAATTCTATCGCATCGATCGGCTTTGATCTTCGATCCAATTTATTGGAACCTTTGGCCAGCGTTAGCGAGTCTGAATGTTAGTATCATCATAAATTAGTGCACAATATTCCATGGAGACATTTTTACCACTTACTATGCATCGTATAAATACACTCTAAGCTGAACTACATTTGTGATACAGTAAAAAAAAATATCAGGATACGAAAGATTTGATTGATGCATACGATTATTGGATACTCAATTTCTTATTCTTCGTAACAATTTATCCTAACACGATTGCTTTAACGTGCAGAGGGAAGTCAACTTCAATAAAGCATGAAATATCATACTATTATCAAATTATATCCTGTCTTTCCTATTTAGTCGAATTTAGCAACAACGATAGCGCAGAGTATGAGGAAGAGTACGACGACGACGACGATGGCGAATTTCAAACGGAAAACTCAAAGTGCAAAAAGAAGATAACGTATTTGAAGAATGAACAGTTGAAAATTGGCGTTTACCAGGAGAAACTCGTCTCGAAATTGACCGTAAATTTAGAAAATATACCAAGAAAGTACAGCAAAGAATCCTCCCGTAATAAAGGAACAACGGATGACGTAGGCTCCTTCCACGAACCCGTGGACGCCACATTAAAACATGCACCGTTTAAAGTCGGAAGATTTTTCGTTTGTAAGGATCTCAGTATCACTAATCGATGAAAATGATAGACTCATGAGAAATGTTCTCCGCTTTCTTTATCCAAGCTACATCCGAGGGAGAAATAGCCCTTATCGATATCACGGAGTTAAAGTGCCACTTCATATCTCATCGTTTGGGGGGAGCTGTAACGAGTATCGATGTCCATCCAGAAAGGTATTAAATATCCTATCTCCTTGAAAATCCACACCACAACATCCTGAACGATCAAAACCTCTAAATTGTAACATTTTTATACCTCATATGCATAAACACGAAGCGTGACTATTTTAACTATTAAACCTGAGTACTTTAACCGTTAGACCTAGAATTTAAAAATCGAATTATAACGGTCATAATCCGCCACAGCAAGTACGTAATTGTCGGAACTGCGCAAGGTTTGCTGCACTTGTACGACTATGAGAAACGTGTCCTGATTATATCCAAGAGTACTCCGCCTTTGCCCGATTTTCGTTCCGTCCTCGATGAGCAAGAAGCAAAGGGCAAGATAACGTACGTCACTTGTCCGCTGTCCCACGCGACCTTGACCGCCGTTACGCTCCTCAAATATTCCCCCAAGTGTACGTAAAGTTAACCCTCCACTGTGCATAAAGTGTCCGATATATACAATAGCGCGGATGTAAGAGGAACTCGTAGGGGGCTGCTGCTGAACGTAGTCTTTATTTCTCATCGTGCACAAAACCTTGTACGATCGTTGTATGAACAATGAAGGAACGTTACTTGAATCGCGGAATCGTATTTACGACATGTCCCTCTGAGAGGATTTCCTTCCAGGCGATATGCTCGTCTGCGGTTTGGAAAATGGCGCACTGTGGATGCTGCATCCGATTTCATTAGAGCCACTGGATAATACGCCCTATAAACATTCCTCAGAATCCATTCTAAAGCTGGACTTTAGCGAGGGTGCTTGGTACATGGCATATGCAGTATGTAACAATCGATCGGAGGATTTAAAAGAAGATGTATTTTTTTTTAACACTTCGCGTGTCCTCTCCGCGAATCTCGTCGCAGGACAACGCGCTGCTTGTCGCCGTCTTCGAGCGAAGTATCTTGGATTCCTTGGAAAATACTCCCTTCTGGAACTTCGTTGGAAAGTATCACTCTCATTGTTCGACTATAAACGGTTTACTCTTTGGGCCACCCTCGACCGGGTGCGAGGAACCCTGCTTGTTTTCCTTGGGAGAGGATCAAGTTCTCGTGGAGTATGACCTTAGAAACAGGTTGGAAAGAAACTCGTTGAATACCTTAATTCCTTTACGCTCGAATGTCCTTTGTAAGGGGACAGTAAAAACATAGCCAATTGAATTAATGACAACTTATGTAAATACAAATTAGGTAACACGTTATTCGTTATTTTATGAATGAACATATTCGAGTAGCTGGTAGGTGATTTGAGGAGACCTTCAAGTTGAAAGGTTTAAAGTTTAGAGTGATTAAGAAATAATGAGAATTAATGTTGAGCAATAGTATCGTGCATTTCACAGTGGTCCATATCCAGATCCGGGTTTGAAGATCTTGAAGATCGATCGAGTTGAAAGTAGCGCAACGCCGCTCTCTCTATCCTGGTATCCCAGTACGAGCGTGGAAACGTTCTTGATCATTTCGAATTCCGAAGTAAAGGATTGCGAGTGCTTATCGATCGAGGTCTATTTACATTAAGTAACTTTGATTTCAGTACAAGTACAAGTTACTGAACGACATGACGAGGATGAATCGGGGGACCTTTTTAGGTCCAAGCTTTAGATCGCCGGTTCAACACTTTAAGGTACCAGGCAATAAATAACCATAGTCCTATTTTCACACTTTTAATTTAACTACTTTATCGCTTTAAAAAAATGCTATGACTTGACTTGAGAATATCAGGAGCTGTTACTTAGTTGAGTAAAGGGAGTTGGTGTAAGGATGATGTAAAAATAAAAACGAGAGTATCCAATGTAGTAATTTTCCCTTTTATTTGGATCCTTTAGTTAATGAACTGTACATTGTTACTTACAGGTACTGTTTGGAAAGAATATGAAAAATAACGGTTACGCCGTGTTCGCAACGGACAAAGAGATCGGGTTGCAGCTTCTACCTTTGGACGGTAATCCATACAAAGCGATTGGAATGATAGGTCATCCGCGGAAAGTAAACCTTTGAAATAATTTATATCTAGGAAAACGTAGGCAACTCCTTAATCTTATCTTTTGCCTTATCACCAGATTACGGCTGTGTCGATCAATAGTAATGGTGAAATGCTTTTCACCTCCGGCTATAATGATCCATGTGTTTTAATGTGGAAAATAAAACTCAGGTTTGTGCATAGAAATTTCCTTCTTCTTTTTAAGTTTCCTTGAAAACTGTAATTTGGGAATTTTATAAATGTATGCTATCGCGATATTTCTAAAGATGTATTTAAATAATTCTCGATGAAGATAGCTTTTTAAAATATGGGATTATTCGAAATACATCATCCGCTGTGTTACCGTACACGATAGATACATATTTTTTGCCAGATCAGTCAATGTAATGGCACGTTTGGGTGGTAAGGGATTGTCACCCTTTTACTGCCTCATCGATGGCGGTAGAAATAGCTGGCTGATTAAGGAAATGCAAGATTTGTTCTATTATGCACAGTTGTTGCACCAAGGAGAGCATACGACCACAACTCGAATCGTATCCGACAAAGTTTCCACGAAGCAAATACCAAATCTTATGAGAGCCATTGGATATTATCCCAGCAACGAAGAAGTATGATTTTCCTCGTGTTCCTTCGAGGCCACGACCTCGCTTCTTTTTCTCACAATGCACGACGCATCGATGTACTTGTGATTTGGAAAAAATCCTCGATCTAGCTCGAAAATATGTTGGGCGAAGTCTCCTACAGGCATTACGCCGAGACTGGACAATTGGAGGAGTATATAACTTTCGAGGACTTTGTGAAATTGTACATAAATCATCGTCCCATTTTTGGAATTTCGATGTCCGATGTTAAAGAAGCATTTCAGGCCTTTTACTACTCCGATCGAGAAATGTCCGGAGACGAGGAGAATCCAGTGTTGACGCGAGAGCAATTCGTGGATATACTGTGCGGCGAGATTTCCTCAGAATTTCCGGAGGAGGATAAACCTTTTGGTTCGTTCCCTAGCTATTTTTTCAATAGCCCCCCTTTTACATTTCCAGGCACGTTACTTTTAACATGAAACATTTACATTTCAAGAAACGCAGTTTTTTTTATAATGCCAATATTTTCTTAATGTATTAGAAAGTTCTTATGGACGGAATTTCTCGAAATGTAAAATTTGTTTGAACAGTACCAGGGAAGATAATAGCTGATGTTGCTGGTGTCTATAAAGTGGTAGGTAGTTTTAGAGTTAAAGAAACATATTTCCATGCTTGCCTCGCAGGAGAACCGCTGACTCTCGAGGAAGCGAATATGTACTTGAAGCTCCTCGTTCCTGGCGAGGATGACACGAGCGATGTCTATATTCAGAGGATCGACCAAGCAACACCATCCTCCGTCGACTTTAGCTTTCTGCCGCAGGTAAAGCTTTCTAATTACTAACCCTCTATAAGCCACGGTGATGTTGAAAACGTTACGTTTGCGTGCTTTGTTTTAAGTCAACTATTGCTCCTTCCTACATTCGTAGATCATGGTAAATCTATTTGTCATTTATTGAGCGATCTATTACTAAAATCGAAGTTTTTTTTTTAATCCCTTTAAGTCCATGAAATTGCATAAAGGAAGTGATTAGGTTAATGATGAAGATAGAGGGCTAATATTAGAAGTACGGAGAGCGCCTAGTGGTTGAAGTAATTAATTGTAGACCAAATTATTAGGCTTCTCGAAAGTAATGTATTATTATTATATGATACAGAGGATATCTTACAAAGATTTCACCATGGACATCATGGGTATTGAATTGCCGGAGTAAACGAGGGCTGACTTGTGAATGATTACGTGGCATCACTGGCGCATTGCTGGCACATTAACCTCGATTAATGTTTTTTTTTTTTTCATTATGATTATTACGTACCTCGCGCAGTTCTATATATATAAAAAAAAAAGACCGCATGGTGCCTACCCAAGGCCCACGCTCTGAGGATCAATGATCGAAGACCAATATGGATGCGGCTTATTCGAGCTTTTTTTCGTTTTATTCCTTTTTTTCCCGCGAAAAAAGAAAACCGCCTTCGTTCTTCCCTCGAAGGTACAACAATGGGAAAAAGCAAGATCATCCCGGATGATATTTTAAAGGGGGAGAATAAATAATCGATTCTTTTCTTCCTAATACTGGTCGGTCGTTAAATTCTTGCTTTTTTTTTTGGTTTCGTGCTTTTTGTCGTCGCCACTGCGAAGAAAGCGAATGTCCGTTTATTGCTACGGATGCATAAAGCGGAACGGGAGCTACATCGCACTTTTCCCACCCATCACCGCAAAATTACCATCTGCGCGTACTGCTGAATTAATCGTCGGACGTAAAATGCACCGTGATTAAAAAAACAACGATGCAAAGGTAAAGCTTATTCTCGGAGCAATTGGCTTATCATAATGGGAATTACGTGAAAAAACGCACGAGTGCTTAATAAATCCCTCATTAACGGAAAAAGAGGAACTTTTAAAAAGCCGGCACTAAAGTGCCCGTAAGTGAGATGTTAACGTTACAACACGTTGATAACTGAGAAAATGGTAATCGCGTCTAAAAGAAAAAGAAAAAAAAAACGAACTATCATGCTATCATCGTGCGACCACGGGCGTCCACGTCGAACACCAATAACATGCCGTGAAACTTATCAGGAACTCGGGTTTCTTCGTCATTACCATTGCGATAAGTCAGTTCTATTAAGAGCATATCACGCTTACTTTTGCACCATCCTCCTTGAAGACCAATGCAGAAAAAATCTCCCGGTCGATCGTAGCGATATGTAGATACTCTTACAATAGCGAATACCGATTGGACAATTTTAAAAGGGAAATTACGCTCGCGACATCGCGCTGCCTGAAATTGCGGAATCGAAAGATCATTCGTGCTGTGGTATCGTCTCAGGCGATTATGGCCAATCGTTCGGTCCCATTCGGGGAACGCGGTATTTCTTCGAGCTAGGGTAACTTCAGTCGTAGGTACGGCCTCTATACTTCGTTCAATTTTGCCAGCTGGAATTATGATCATGCCCAAAAATCGTCACGCTGTTCAGTATATCGGCTTGATGCGTTCTGCGCTAGAGTCTATCGAAAATTAGTAACGTAACCGCTCGGTATAGGCTCGATGATAATTTCTTTTTTTTGCTTTTTCTGTTTTTTCCTTTTGAGGTGGCGTACCCATACGAATCACTCGGGAAACTTGTACGCCGGTAGTAGGGGGGCTGCCGCGAAAGGGGAATACGTAATAACTAGACTAGAAATAATTAAAGATCCATTTGTCAAGGTTTCGCCATCTAAAAAATGGGAAAAAATCGTGGAAACATACCGACAATCTCTCTTTCTCTCTCTCTCTCTCTCTCTCTCTCTCTTTCCGTTTTTCTCTACGACGAAAACTCGCAATCGCCTCTGATAACGATTCCGCTAAAGGTACAACCGGATGAGGAATAAACTAAACGTGGCCTATCGTAAGATTTGGAGAATTCAGGGTGATAAAAAGTAAACGCGGTTTTCTTCGAGCCGTGAGAACGGCACGATGCTTGAGATTGCGCCGCGAACCGATAAATAAGAAGAAAAAAAGAAGAGGAGGTAATTCTCGGAAGGATCGTTTCGCTACTAGGGGGCACAGACACCGCCAGCAGTGCCGACGGTCGCATATCAGGCGCAATTGCAATTTCGATTCGTAAAACACAGCCCTCCCCTCTCGCCCTAGGCTCCAAGAGTTTATCTTTCTCCCTCTCGCTCTCTCTCCCTCTCTTCCTTCCTTTCTCTCCGTCTACGGCGCAGCCTAGGATCGTTCTAAAACGCTACACCGCCTATCGGCCTAGACTAAATTTATACACGGCATTGTCGTTAAAAGAAGTACAAACAAATGTACACAAAAAACTTCTTACTTCATTGTTATAAACACTAGGGCATATTTACACATATGTACAAACATTTCATTATTATCGGCTTAAGAAAAATATCAACGTGGAACGGCGTACGATTTGTTTTACCATGAAGAAATAAGGGATAACACTAGGTTTTATGCCTAGAAGCAATTTCGAGCAATGTTGCTCTCTTTCTCTCTCACACACGCACACACACACTCATTCACTCACACTCGATCTCTCTTCCTCTCTCACACCCAGGCTATCGTAAAGTTTTCTATTCCGCGGCCAATGGCCGCCGCTATCAGTCGAAATAGTCCTCACTGTTCTGCACTATACCGTGCTTCTTCCTGCAGTCCGGGCAGTACCACTTGCCTTTAGGTGGTACCATTATGCCCACGCACTCGAAGTGAAACCATTCGATGCGACAGTCCTCGCCGTCGCAGGCGATCATCTCGGACACCTCGTCGTAGGGGCACTGGCAGTAGCAGTAGAGGTTAACCGTCCTCTCTGGTACTGGTGCAGCGGCCGCTGTGGCGACAGTCGCTTCGGGCAGGTGGGCCGTTTGAGCCTGCCCGGTCGAAGACTCGACTTCCGAGTCGCTCGACTCGCTGCTACTCTCCACAGGCTCCTCGGACTCCGTAGCCGAGGTTGCGCCCGTCGCTGCTGCCGCTGCGCCAATACCAGTCTCCGTCTGATTCTCTATAGGCGGCCTATAAGCCACTGTCTTGCCGCCGAACGACAGTCTGGGCTGCACCACGAGTTTCGCATTGGCCTGCGGCAAGAAGGTCTCGACTTTGCGCCACTTCATAGGTGGCTGCTGGTGCTGTTGCTGCTGCTTGTCAGTGTCCTCGTCGCTGGAATCGCCGTAGAAGCGCTTTGGCACGCGTTTCCTCTTGGAGGACCTCTTGTTATCCGTCTCGGAGCCGCTGCCGCCGACGCTGTGACCCATGTTACCCTGAATCTCCGTCGTGCCGGGATTAACGTGGACGTCGTTGGTGGAAAGGTTCGGCGTCGAGGATCTACTGTGATGAAGCACGACCGACGGCGAGGACGCGGAGAATCCTGGATTCTTTTGGTAAAAAGCTTTAGGAATGTTTAGTTTAATGGACTCGACGGTCGGCGTCGCGGCGTTTCGTTGCTTCGCGCGTTCGCCCTTCTTGCGTTTCTTCGTCTTCACCTTCTTCTTTTGCTGATGATCCTCGGTGCTGATGGAAATGGGCTCGGGCGATGGAACGGCCGAGTCGGTCTCGGTTATGCCATTGTTCTGAGGAAGCGAAGATTCTGCGGAGGCAGGTGCGACGGCCGCCAGGAGGAGCAGCTGATTCCGCTTCTCGGCTAGAAGCTTGTTAGCCAGCTGCTGAGGATGCTCGTCGTAGAAATCCTCGTCGGTGTCAGTCTCCTCGGTCTCGAGATCGGACTCTCTGAGCAAGAGTTGAGGTGGGCATGCAGGCTCGACGGACAGAGATGGCGTACCACCGTTTTCCACCTGAAGCTCTTTGCTCTCCGCGGAGACCTCCTCTCGTTCCTGGGCAGCCTCCTTCTCTCTTTTACGCTCCTTTCGACTGGGCTGCTTACGAGGCGAGCTCTCCGAGGCAGAGCTGTCCGAATCGGAGCTGCTGCTGGAGCTGGAGGAGCTCCCCGAGGATGAGCTGCTGCAGCTGCAATTGGTGCCGCACGAGCAGCTGCTCGAGTCACTGTCACTCGACGAGTCGCTTGAGGAGGTGCTACCACTTTGCTTCTTCTTCTTCGGTGACTTTGCCGCCTTCTTCTTTGCGGTGTCAGGCTCTACGGCATTCTGGATCGCGCTGCCACCCGAGGGACTCCTCTGAAGTTTAGCCGTGTAGTCGTCCTCGTTGGTGCACTCCTTCGTGGTAACTTCCTCCTTAGTACAAGCCTCACCCTTCTCCGACCATACCACGCAATAATCGTGATCTGCCAGGACTATGCTCCTCAAATAAGCGACGTCGGTTTCGGGCTCGTTCTCCTTAACCGTCACACCGTTGCTTGTCGATTCCTTCATTTCCAAGCTGGCGGTGTAGCTTTTGAAGTTGTCCCAGATGCCGTCCATTATCTGAGCCTCTTGCTTTTTTTCCTCCTCGTTTTGCTCGACTTCAACTATACTGTCGTTGATCGGCGCGGGAGACGTGGATTTCTCTGGAGAATTCTCTGACGGTGACAGGGTCGAGTTGTTTCCTTCCTGAGGCTTCTCCTTCTCGGTGCCTTCTACGGAGTTTTTGATTTCTACTTTTTCCTCCTCGCTATCGGTGTCACTCTCGGAGGATAAATTAAGAGGCGGCAGATCGTAGACGTCGACGACCTTTTTGACCGTGTCCTTCGCATCTCTTGTCGGCTCGATGGCGATCATCGTATTATCCGTGCTGGCACCTCGTTCCTTGTTGTATCCCTCATCCTCGATCGTAGACTGCGGATCAGCCGTGTCCGTGACATTTACATCCGTGACCGGCACTTCCCTATGGCTATTTTCGTGCTTAACCAGGAGTTTGTGCGAGATGAATCGCTCGGTACACTCGTTGCAACCGTACGGCCGGTCACCCGAGTGCAGCCTCTTGTGGACCTTCAGTGCGACCGCGCGAGAAAAACTTGAGCCGCACTCTTCGCAAACAAATGCCGTGGGTGGTATGCAAAAGTGATAGATGTGTGGCCACTTCTTCTGCAAGCACTTCTTGCACAAAACGCTTTCGGTGCCGTGCTTCCAAAACAGATGCTTGGTTATGTCCGGTTTGTTCCTATAGGCTATGCCGCATCGGTAGCACAGGTGGTGAAGCTTGTGCTTCCAGACGTGATTCGATAGCCTCTGCTGATTGCCGGTAGACTCGAGGCACACATCACAGGCGTGATGACGTTTCCGTAAGTGTACCATTAGTCTGAAGGCGGAGGGCAGACTAGCCACTGGGCATAGGCAACACCTGTATCTCACGTTTATGTTGGGCGAGTACGTTCCGGGACACAGATGACAGAGTAATTCGCTGTAGCTGTAGAAGGTCGATTTACACATTATGCAGATCAGAATGGTCTTCTGGTGCATCTTACGGTTATGCAGATAGAGTTCCTTGTGCACAGCGGAGTGGAACCTGCAGTGAAAGCATTCGTACGTGCGTACGTCGGGGATATTGTAGGTGCCGTTTGTGCTGCTGTATGTGCTAAGATTGAAGTAACAAAATTCCAGCTCGTCCAGGGATTTCTTCACTCTAGCGGTGAATTGTTCTGCCTGAATGATTATGGCCGGATGCTGAGGTTGAAACTTATGCTCGGCGAGCATGTGCAGACCTAGTTGTTTACCATTAACGGCTATATGTCGCGCGTGGTTGCAGTAAACGCAAAAGGGACTCGCAGTGTCTATACAACGCTTCAGAAGATCCTCGATCTCCATACTCTCCAACGTTCCCTCGACATTCAAATCAACGCTAGGTACGTCCTCACCAGCTAAAACAATCCCATCTGTCTGCTGTGGCTTCTCTTCTGTTCCCTCATTCTGCTTCTCTTCAGGTACACCATTGTGCTCCTCGTTTGCGTCACCCTCCTGTCCGTTCGTCTCCAGATCCATCGTTCGCTCCTCGCCGATCTCCTCGATGTTCTGGCATCCATCCTTGGTCTTTGGATTATTCTCCAAGCCCATCGAGGTGGTACCTTCATTCTCCTCGTTTCTCTCCGTCTCCTCGACCTCCTCGATCTCCTCCTGATCCTCGACCTCCTCTACCTCCTCTGGATTACTGTCCACAACCGCTAATTTGTCGCTGTCGGAATCACTGTCGCCCTCGTTACCACGATAACTGCTGACGCTGTCCTTTTCCTTCTCAGATGGGTTCGACACTTTTTCCTCGGAGGCAGAACCCTCTGCATTGTTGTTTTCCTCGGATTCTACGCTGACATCGTGATTCTCCTCGCTTTCCAGCGCAGCACCGCCGGTCGACACAGAAAACTGAGAACTCCTGTTCGTGCAGATCTTTATGACCAAACTTCGTTCAGAAGAGGCAACAGCGTTAAATGATACCGAGGACTGAGATTCCGTAGAGACGAAGGGTTCTTCGACTTTATCATTGTAATCCTCCTTCTGATCCGACGGTGAAGGTTCATGCTGTGGGCTGAACAGAGAACGATTGACAGGGCTGGGACAGGGACTTTTGGAACCCTGAGACCCAGAGTCTGTCCTGGGGTCGCAGGCAATGTCCACGTTATTGTTCTCGACAGTCTGTTCCTCGGACTCTTGCTCCGCCGAACTGGATTCGTCCAACCTAGCCTCCGTCTCCTTGATCGGTGTCGAGGTATCCAGGTCGGATTTACACGTGTCCTCGGATATCGTGTCAGATTTGTCAACGTCGTTCACGATATTGCTCGATATTAGGTCCTCTCGCTTGATTGTTGCACCCAGATTTTCCACGTTGTTCGTACACCTGGAGACCTCCATAATTGTTTCCGTCACGCTGTCATATGGTTCACGATAATTGGTCGCGCACTCGATTGGTGCCGTAGACTCGGGTAATTCTTGAACTGTCACCATGCGCTTACGCTCCTCGTTTTCTTCGCACGAGTCCTCCATATATCTGGAGACCTCCATTATCGTTTCGGATACCGTGTCTCTGATGGAATTGTGAGCAAGCTCTTCTTGAAATGTTACGTCTGTCACTATCGTCTCACTGTTCGAAGGAGCCTCGTTCGATCGTGACGTAATGATCTTTGCACTTGGTTTCCTCGTAAGCGTATTTGGCTTTTGTTGAAGCGTATTTGGCGTCGTTTCGTCACCGTATTTTGACCTATTGTTCTTTATCATTTTTCTCGATGTAGTCTTGTTACCTAAGATTGGCCTGTCTGGCATGTGGCTGGAAGTTACTGTACCCGTTTGCGTCACAGTGTTAATGGGCGAAATGGAATTGGATTCTTTAGCAGTTTCAATTGCCAAACTGCAGGTACTGGCATGGGAACCAGTTTGCCTACACAAGGTACATATAGAAGCGGTAACCTCTTGCTTCGATGTGGGAGAACAGAAGTGATTGTAGAAGTTGTCCGTCTCTGAGAAGATCCTCTCGCAAGTACAGCAAACTAGATAGCACGAGCCTTTGAAGATAGCGTAGAAATCTTCGACAGAGGTAAATGCCACTTCTGGAACACTGTGCTTTTTAGAGAGGTGATACGACAGTCTCTCGGCTTGTCCGAACATTCCAAGACAAAAGAGACAAATGTGACGCTTGTGTATGTCCCTCATGTGCAAGAATAAATTCCAGTTTTCAAAATAAGTGCCGCACGCGGCGCATAAGTAAACCTTACGCGTGATCTTAAAATTTGCAGCATGCGGCACTGGCGTAGACTCCGACGTGCTTGGCATAGGAGCCATGTTTGAATTACACATGCACTGATTTTGCTTTAGGGAGGAACAAAGGTTCGTTGACGAATGACACTTTGAGCATTTGTATTTAGCGGAAGGTTGAAGCCCCAGGTATTGGGCATACTCTGTTATTTTTCCCCTTTTAGTTTCTGTCCTTTTATCCTTATTATTTTTTGGGGATACATTTGAATGTACCACTTGCTGTTCCTGAGGTACGTTCTTGGACACAATGGTTTGAGTTTCTTGAGCTTGGGCCAATATGCGTTTCTTGAATCCTTTAAATACGATCTTTGAACCAGGGCTGTTGTTCTTAGTAGGCGAATCCTTTGTAGAAAGTGAGTTGTACCGCAGCAATTGTTTTTCGTCCTCAATCACATCTGCGTATACGCTGTCAATGGAGTGCTTTAGTGTGTTACCAATCGATGGATCTTTGAGTTGCTGCTCTCCCAGAATGCTCCACATATCCATAATTTTACTCTCACCATCCTCATCTTCCATAATAGCGCTGCCTGCTACAGCAGTGTTACCTAAAATGATTAAAAAAAATCAGCTACAAAATGCAACGTGTGAAACAAAATTACAGAATATAGTATAAAATCATGCTCTGTTTATGCAGGATAATATTTATTATTTATTCACATTGAATGGTAAGCATAGTACATTGCATTAAAGAAACAATTACAAACAGGAAAATATTTTATGTGTAAAGATTTAAAATATAGTTACAATCATCTTCTATAAGAAATCTCTAATTTCATAGAGTATATATTGCTCAAAGATGTTTAAACTCACTATGCTGTGCATACAAAATAAAATTATACTTATGCAGGAATAATAGCCACCTGTTATACTCAATGATTTTTGTTGCAAACAAAAAGGTCAGTGAGAGTATACATCGTCTTTAAATTTCTTTCTATCGCATACTCTTGCATTAAGCATATAAGTAAAAAGAATTTCATAGACATAGCTACGTGTAAAATGTAAAAGTATAAATTGAAATGAAAGATTGAAGAAACTATGCATCTGTATCAATTCCATTTTTAAATACATTTACATCATTATACATGGCACGTTGGAGCGTGTCACACTGCTGGATAATTCTTAGAAAGAGTTGGAGCGTGGATCAGCACATGGTACGCCGGAAAAGCAATGCATAAAGAGATTACAACCGATGGACGTACTACACAATGGAACAGCATGAAAAGTGCAGTGTCCGTATAAATCTAACTGAAAGCACATGTAAGAAAAGCTAGAATGATGCAGATAGCCCGCTATTGACCAGATTCCATGGAATGGTATCCCAAGTGTAAACTTTGCATGCAAGGATGATCTGAGATCGACAACACGAGCCTCGTACCTCTCGGCAAATTTTGTCCCGGATAGGTCTTTCGTATATATCACGTAGCGTGTTGCAGCTCGTAATGCCAAGGCGGCAGAATCGTAGTGGCCCCTTTTTTTAAGTCTAACGCGGAGAAGCACCTCGGGTAGCCCGTCGCGATCCGCGCCGAAAAGGTTAGTAAAATGGCGTCATATCAATGAGCACGGCTCCGTCCGTACTTCCAACGAGCCTCCAGTGATGCCACCTTTTGTCATGTTCCACCGTAGACGAGGTTAGGCCGAGTCCGTCGGGGCGAGGTGTTTCATGGGCGGCACGGGCCTTGGAAAATTCGTAGGCAACTTTCGTTCTTTCGCAGAGCGAGTGTTCCGACGCGAGCGCGAGTGCCCTGCTGCCTGGCCCACGACTGTCGTGCAAAAACTCGAAACGCGAAGCGACGGCATCTCTCGTCGGACGTACCCACATACGCCCAGCGTAGTACTCCTAGTGTCTCCCCTCTCCTCCCCCCATTCCCCTCCCAATCCGGCCGGCCTCGGGCTGACCCAGCCACCCGGAGCGCGTTACCTTTGATCAGGGAGACTCTTGATGCCTCCCGTCATGGGACCCGTTAACCGGTGACTTTCACCGCGGCGTAACGCTGCAACGTGAGCCTGCGGAAGGCCGATAAGGTAGCGCTACGCCACGGGCGTATCGCGCCCGCGGATAATCGCGCTGATCGTTTGAGGATGACTTTGAGAACCGCGATCGGCGGGGAAGTCGGGCGGTACACGTGCGCAGCCTGACCGCCAATCGGAGCCACGATTTTATGGCTTGTATGGCCGTGATGTATAGAAACACGAGTTTTCTTATTGCGAATATTCATCTATCGTTCTTGGACCATCGGTGAGCTTATTTGAAAATGGTTTTTATAATAAAGGTTTTGGTGTACATTCAGTTTCGCTGATTGGGCTGTATTTTATATTTGATGGATTTATCGAAAATTAAATAGTTCAATTTTTTTGGGCATATCGATGGTAATTCTTGATAGATGATTTAAAAAATGATAAAAATGGCATTGGTTATTGACGATGCACGATATAACGGCGAGTGAAAAACGTTTGGGATTGTATAAAGAACGAAGGTTCGCTGTCGAAATATCATTAGACGTATTCTTATGTGAGACGATTTGTTGTGAACGTGCCATTAGGTAGGAAAAGTTTAATCGGTTCGCGAACCCGAACGCACCGAGTATGTGCGTTAGATAAAATGTGTGAATGCACCAATGCATAATATACTATCTCGTTTATTCAGTATTTCATATATATCATTTGTTGATGCTATCACTTTTTGTGTATTTTTACGTGCTGTCGATTTTCGACCAGACGTAGCGCTCGGCTTACCTCAAAGAGGTTAAAGATCGAGAGGAATCAGACCGAGCATCAACGCAGCTCATTCAGGGACGGTCGGACGTTGTCATTTGAAAACGGAAGCCATCTTGTGGCCGAGCCTCCCATATTATACGGGGAATAATAGTTCAACGACTATTTGTTCCGTAAAATTGTTCCGTATCTTTTCTATTACGTCTAGACTATGCATGAATCATTGTATCACATGTTTACATAGCCATGGCTGCGACGAGAAAGTTGCAAGGTGAGGAGAAAATGTTTCCAGCATGTTTACATTTAGAAATTTTGTTATGGCCCTGCACCACTACAGCTTGGCTTTAACTTGCTTTCCACGCTGTAGCTCTGCCCCGGCGTGAATTTTACATTTCTTTGTATGGAAAATTGGAGTATCTTTGATACATGTTTATTGTAATTGCATGTAGGCTCTGATGCCTGACAGTTGGTAAAAGGTTGCCAGGGGTATGACGGATTGGTACATTATACTCACCACTTTATTCACTTATCTCATACAACTTACGTCCCTTGTCACATAAATCATACTCTATTTATTGTAAAGAAAGTTTGGTATGTCAGCATAACCTTTAAATTGACTTTTTATTTCATTCCAACGATACACGCGTAGTGGTGCAAAGTGTAGCATACAAACAGTGCAATAGTTTCTGGTATAAGACTGCGATGGCAAATCATATAGTTATAATGAAGTATAATGTATAATATTGTGTGGATTAATATAATCTTGTGTTACGTTTATCCATATCTCTTAACAAATTTCTTATGAAAAAATAAAGAGTTCTTATTACGATTACCATGTTTTATTGCACCCGTTACTCTTCCAGTTAGTTGCTAGGAGCCCTAGGAGCTTATAGATTAATGTTTCAAGGAAGTGCATCTGTATTATAGACTGCACAATATTTTATTGTTATGCCATTATTCTAGCTTTATAGTGATATTAGATAATTTCATTTATGTTGCTGGTGCACAAATTGCACTGTAGCTTTTGGGTTAGTTATGTGTTTTTTGCGATTGTGCCAAAACTAAATGCCACCAAAAATAATCTAGCAATTTTAAGTATATATTATGTATATACGTGTATATATACATATGATTCAAATTCAATGGTTGCAACAACTTGTTTATAATCATATTTATATATATTAGTCCTTAAATTGCATAGAATCAATTTGTCTTGTCTTACGCTGGGTATTTTGTGCAACGTAGAATAATAAAAGTTTTATGTATGTATGGTAATTTGTTTTAAGTTAAAGTATTTTGTATATGTTAATGTTCATACATTTATATCTAAAAATGTAATTGATACTACATCAATTACTCTAATGATGTCCTTTAAATTTCAGGTGAAATAGATCGGTGCCTTAAAAAAGTAACAGAAGGTGTGGAGACATTCGAGGATATTTGGCAGAAGGTTCATAATGCTACAAATAGCAATCAAAAGGAAAAGTATGAAGCGGATCTTAAGAAGGAAATCAAAAAACTACAGAGGTTACGTGATCAGATTAAAAGCTGGATTGCATCAGGCGAAATTAAGGATAAAAGTACGCTTCTTGACTACAGGAAGTTAATTGAAACTGTGAGTATAGATTTAATGATCTACACTTCGTTTATTATAACCGATTGTTGGTAGAGGAACTTATTATAACAATAACGATATCTGTAACAATAATTCTACGTTTTTAACAGCAAATGGAAAGGTTTAAAGTTGTGGAGCGAGAAACAAAAACTAAGGCTTATTCTAAGGAGGGATTAGGGGCAGCTCAGAAACTCGATCCAGCGCAGAAGGAGAGAGAAGAAGTTAGTAATTGGCTCGCCAATTCGATAGATGCTCTAAACCTTCAGGTATGAAACGTACTACGATGGTTCATGAGATCAAAGAATATTTCTCGGAACGAATGTAATGTGTTGATGATTGGTTTTGGTATAGCTGGATACCTTTGAATCCGAGATAGAATCGTTACTCGCAGGAAAGAAAAAAAGGTTAGATAAAGATAAGCAGGATAGGATGGATGAATTAAAAACAAAGCTTGATAAACATCGTTACCATATCCGTAAACTGGAAACATTGTTGCGCATGTTGGACAATATGTCTGTTGAAGTTAGCACAGTAAGTGTGTTATTTAATGCTGTAACATTGCGGTAACGTCATTGCTACTCTATTTTTCTTTTCAATAATAATACACATCGTCATTATAATCACCAATAGAATGAACGATGGATAAGGTGCTAATTTTCTTATAAATGTTGCCAACAGATCAAGAAAATAAAGGACGATGTTGAGTATTATATTGAATCCTCACAAGACCCTGACTTTGAGGAGAACGAATACATTTACGATGATATTATTGGTCTCGATGAAGTTGAGTTATCCGGTGTTGGTATCCCTTCATCGGCAACGACGGATAGCAATAATAGCAACGAGACTGGAGGTACGCCAACCTCGACTAACTCTGGTACTTCGCCCATACCATCACCCCCATTGAGTTCCACCATGCACAACCATTCGAGCGATAGTTCTACGGATATTGACAAAAAAACAAAGGTACGTCCGTTGAACTTCGTAATTCTTTTACTCTTGCTAAAACAGGAATAACATCATCAACGTCTGGTTCGTAAAACAAGACTGTATATTAGGTACATTTTGCCATTTTAGCCTGTGAAGCCTACAGCAGTCCGGCCGCTATTGAATTCGCAGACGAGCATTCCAACCTCGGGAAGCACTGCCACCATAAAACCGAATTTGTTGTCGAGCAGCACTCCAAGCAAGACCATTCCCATGACACCTAGCCATAGCTCGCCTAGTTCTACAAGTAATCATATCGCCACGACTAATGCCGGCAATTTCGCCACCGTAGCTGCCTCGCACAGCAATTCGCAAGCCATCCATTCTACCTCTAGTAAAACATCTTGTAAGGAATCGTGCGAACTACTTTGTAGTCTACATTTGCGTTTTATTGGGAAAATCTCAGTAAAGTTACTTTAGAGTTTCGAGAAAGGGAATTCATAATTGAGCTGTCCGATGGTTTTACTATTTGCAAATGCTCCCGGTGTATATCTAAATATTTCAAGGTAAACGATCTCCCCTCTTGAAAGAATGATCATATCCAAATTTCCAGCACACAGTACTGAAAATGGTCTGTTGTCGTCGTCGTCCACGTCCAGCGTTACCTCGAATGTGCCACAAACGATCTCGCAGCAGCACAATAATCCAGCACCCGTACAGACCGCGCACGTGTTGCATAATCAGCAAAGTCAGAATCACAACAGCGAAACTGAAATGACGACGCCAATACCGCCGTCTACTTCTCCGCAATCGTCCGTTAGCAGTAGGTCTTCGCCTCCGCCTGCAAATTCCTGCTCGCCAGCGCCATCCACTGCCAATGGTCTCATCCCTAAGCTTCCCGATGGCATGTCCTCTCTAAAGTCCATAGCCCAACAAGTGATTGTCCGAGCAGGTCTGGAAATACCGCCATCCGAGTCGAACAGGAACATCTTTGATAATACCAAGGCGAACAACAACAATAACAACGCCACGTCGGAAGCACACATTCCACCATTGCTTGGTGTAGCACCGCTCGGGCCTGTACCTTTACAGAAAGAGCATCAGCTACAGTTCCAGATGATGGAAGCCGCATACTATCACATGCCGCATCCGTCCGACTCTGAACGACTGCGATCGTATTTGCCGAGAAATCTCTGCCCAACGCCGCCTTACTATCAGCAGGTATCGACTCTCGCGATTCCTGATCCTATCTGCATCCTGCCACTCTCTTGAATTACTTTTATTCACACCCTCCTGCCCGTTCAGGTTCAACTTCCGCTATCCGACACCGTGGAGTTCTTTCAACGGCTTTCCACGGAAACGTTGTTCTTCATATTTTACTATATGGAGGGCTCCAAGGGTCAGTACCTGGCCGCTAAGGCTTTGAAGAAACAAAGCTGGAGGTTTCACACAAAATACATGATGTGGTTTCAAAGGCACGAGGAACCGAAAGTTATCAACGAGGAGTACGAACAGGTGAGTATGCGTGTGGCATAGAATGATTAAGGAACACCCATTTTTTTTTTTTTTTATTTGGCGAATCTCATCAATTCGTGGATGTTAAAGGATTGAACAAGATTTGCTCATTGTAAAAAGGCAAAGCGATCGATTTATGTGTCTCTGAGATGCTTACTTTTTATTTCAGGGCACCTACATCTACTTTGATTATGAAAAATGGGGACAAAGAAAGAAAGAAGGCTTTACTTTCGAGTACAAGTACTTAGAGGACAGGGATTTGAATTAAGAAACCTGTCGTTCGTGGAGTCTCCGAAATGCACTATTTCTGTACCGGTATTATCAAAAATTGAAAAAAGACAGATTTTATTTTTTACGATTCTATATTTTCACAAAATATAATTTTATTTATTGGTAAAGAGTATCTCAGAAACGAAAAAAAAAAAAAAAGAAATAACGAAAAACAAAGCTGAGGAACAAACTCGTGCATAGCAGGCAATGAAGGCACTTCATTATATTTCGACGCTACGACTCGGTAAATCTCTCCCCTATTCCTTTTTGAAAAAATTAAGAAAAGCGGAAACACACACGCCCGCTCAGGAAACCCAAAAAATAATGGAATATGTTAATCGGGGACAGTAAATTGTAACTATAAATAATAACGATACGAGAAGCACCAGAGACACACTTTTAACATTTTAGTGTGTGGTGTGTGATAACAAGAGGAAGAAGTTATACTCGCTGGCGACTGACTCTGTAATACCAGTACAAACATGCGTGCGGCCCATCTGCCGTTTGGCGGTAAGGTGGAGGGCGCTCATGCTATGGTATGTCTTAATGTTAGATTATAAGTAGCCTTTTTGTATAAAGTATATTGAGGTATAAAACCCTTAAATTGAATTACTGTACAGAATGTGTAGAAATAGTGAATAATAATATTATGGAATATATTTTATTTCTCATTTAAATGAAACCTAAGTTGTTTCAATTTTTGTCACACTTGGCACATCTTGACCTGTATTTGGAACATTCCATCCATTAGATTCTGCTCGACCAGGTTACTTATATCCGTTCTAACGATTAATAAGACCCGAGCTCGTCGTCGGGGCCGAAAGTTTACTACGTATTAACAATAGCGTATTAGAGTAAGCTACTCTTGCTGCACGCTTTATGAGTTCAAGTTCAGTAACTTTCTTTTTGAGCTATTTTACGCGTTACGCTGTAAATTTAACACATTGCGTTCGCTCTGTGGCGACTCGTGATAATCATTGTGACAGAATGAAAAGGAGACAGAGTAACATTGTACGAATTTATTTATTATAAATTGTCGGTACTAACCGGTAAAAAAGGGTCTTGAAGAAAAAGAGCTTCTCGATAGTTTAATGCGTGGATATGTATATGATGTATGCAGGCGTGTATGTATATATCTACGTGTTGCTATGTATACATTTATATATACATGCACGTATCTATGTATATACACGTGCATATATATGCTGTATGTATGTATGTATGTATATATATTTTCGTTCATTTTGATCTCTGCTACTTTTCATCGAGCATTACGGGCAGTATCGGCATTTGAAATAAATAATTTCAGACATAGTCTTTGCTTCAGAGACTGAAGTGATCGCTTGCACGCGCGCTGTTCATCGTTACAAAAGCCTTTGACAACGAGATTAGATTATACATCCCTTAGTGATAATCAAATTTTTGAAATTCTCGTACGATGGATTTAGCAATAGGAAGGGAGTCCAATTACTTGAAGAAAAAGAGTACAGGAAAGCGTAGATTATACTTTAAGCAGATACTCTTGTTACAGAAAAGCGATGACCTTTATATTTCCATTACAGCCTCTATAGACGCGGTATTTACGTTAACGCTGGTTGGAGAGATGTATCCTTTAAAAAAAAAGGAAAAGAGGGAACGATGTTGCGGTAAACTGTTTGGTTTGCAAACTTTGCAGTATATTATATATTTCTTCTCAGCATGCTCGACAGTTTTTCTGATACACCAGCAAATGGTGTCTAATATTGTTAACTTCGTTCATTAACGTAATACATTTTGAAGGCATTATGCTTGTTGATAATACATTAACAGTCAAGCTAGGTGATTAATATCTGCAATGATTGTGGTTCATATTGCAGCTGTTTAATTAGCATATCTCATAGCGGGAAGTGTGTACTTTCATCTGAAAATTATCAATTTCACGCAAGAATTTTGCACGTTTATGGCATTTGTTGAAATAAGTAATGCACCAGAGTACGCCGTTGGGTATGTGAGTTACGGAAAAAGAACTGGGATTTGTTGCTACTTTGTATTATTAATGATCTTATAGAGTTTTAGGAATTACATAGCGGCAGCAATGTTAACGGAGCAGATCTAACGTTCTTCGGTATTTTGTACTAAAAAAAAAAAAACTGAAAATCTGTAAGGCGCATCTATGACTTTCTATAGATAGTCTATGAGACGGTTTACGATGATGTGCTGTACATAAGATTTCTAAGATTCTTTATAAAGATGTGCTACTTTTATAATATGCAAGTTCATTTTTGTCCTGCATTTTTTTTACGAACAGGGTTCTGCTTCGCAATTAAGTTCCGGCATAAAATGCCTGCAAATTGTAAATTCCTTTATCGTTTAACAGATCTTGCATTCGGTGCTCTATTAATTGCATCATAAATAATTTACCATGCCCGGTAAATGGCGATGGTAAAAAAATGTGATCCTTATTACATACCTTATTGTGATTATTTGAGCGCAAATACTATTCGCTCTATGCAAAGACTTAAGACCATTTATGATAGAACGTTAACTTCCTCAGTATTACGGAATGTGTCTTACATCGCAGCTTTATAAATAGACATGCTCGTTTTGTATAATCTTAGTTATCGGTCATTGGTCTGTCCTTATGTATTGATATCCATATATCGGTAAGCGATCAGCACATCGAGCTACCCATTCCCGCCATGCTGTTAGAACAGACTAGGAAGTCGTAAAAAGATAAAAAAAAGAGGACAAAGTGGTGGTTTTGTAAATTAACAGTTACTTAAGACTTATATTGCAAGCTATGGGACTGCAAGTCTGGAATGAATATACATATGAGGGGAATGGTGGTCTGGTTTATAAATAAAAATCAATAATGAGAACAAAATATGCTACTTCGCGTTATGCATTATTTATTGTGAGTTTGTAACAGACATTGGTACGTGACACATTAACGGCTATCTACATCCACATCAACCCTTTTTACCTTTCCCTTTACTTTTTCCCTTTATCCTCTTTCTCACACCAATGGAGTGCTCTGTATCGTCCTCGTTGTCACCCTCTCCTTGATGTCTTTTCCGTTTACCAGATTTCTTATTGTCCTCTATGTCCTTCATTTCCTGAAACATCGAGGATGCATTTGATGGTACGCGTCCTTTCAAAAGCGAGTGTTTCGTTGTATAATATCACATGAAAGTTGCCTTACCATTTTTACAACTCGTTGTGCCTCTGACACTCTTTCTTGCAGCACCATGACCTCCTCCTCCTCCGTAGGATATAACGGCAGTGTCTTTGAGATTAATTGCTCTATTCTTTGATACAGTTCCACATCGTATTGCGTTACAAATGTGATAGAACGACCAGACCGGCCCGCACGTGCGGTTCTACCAACCCTATGTATGTAATCCTTGCTGTGAGTTGGTATATCGAAATTAATTACAATATCCACGTGTGGAATATCTAGTCCTCTAGATAGGAAAATG
This sequence comes from Ampulex compressa, assembly GCA_038496175.1. Taxonomy (NCBI): domain Eukaryota; kingdom Metazoa; phylum Arthropoda; class Insecta; order Hymenoptera; family Ampulicidae; genus Ampulex; species Ampulex compressa. Next base: position 83,080 of record JBCFXI010000935.1, read on the forward strand.
AAAAGATCACTTTAGTCATTCGGATTTATGATACCAATACAGTGTTGGATCATTGATTCACCTGCTGGCAACATCGGTCGAGATCAGTATGGATCTATTCTTAGCCTTGAATTTTGTGAGCGCAGCTATTCTTTTATTCTGTGACATCTGACCGTGCAGAGGAACGGCCATGAATCCTAGATTGCGTAAAAGCAGAGCAGTCCTGACAGTGTTGTTACAAGTCGCACAAAAGATCATGAAGCTATTGCCCGCAAGTTCATTTAGTATGTGGACCAGGTAAACATCCTATGGAAATGTATAAGGAATTCTTGAGATCTATAATCACCTTTGCTTGTCTTGCCTATATTTGTGTTACACTTTGTTTTCTATGTGCAGCTAATATATTCTTTTTAAGGAAGCTTACCTTAAATTTAACTGGTATGAAAATATAATATTGTTGAAGTTTTTCCACGGTTTGGTACTTAGTTGAAACCTCAACTTTAACAGGATTCCGCAAAGAGGCCCTTTGCAATTTTTGAACTTTCTTAGTCATTGTTGCGGAGAATAAAAGGGTTCTTCTTTCACGAGGTATAACTCTTAAAATTTTGTCAAGCTCCACTTCAAAATCCATATTTAAAATACGATCTGCCTCATCCATCACCTTTTGAAATTGTAGTAATGGTATATGTAACCTGTTATCTTATTACGGAATCTTATCCATAATATTAAATAATTACCAAGTATTTCAAAGATCGCAGGTTAAAACCTTTGGTGTTTTCCAGGTGGTCGACCAACCTTCCTGGTGTAGCAATTAAAACATGTGGTTTCTTGGCCAGCATTAAGGCTTGTGACATCATGTCCATACCACCCACTATTACGACGCATTTTACACCTATACTTGACCCTAGTATATAACCACAAATAATGACAATATCTTACAACGACATGTTATTGTAATTATAATAGGAAAAAACATTACTCCTTACCTAGAGCTTCAAACTGTTCAGAGATTTGAAACGCCAATTCTCTTGTGGGTGTTAATATCAGTGCAAAATATCTTTGTGGATGTTCAAGCAATGCTTGCAATATAGGAAGTGCAAACGCTGCAGTTTTACCAGACCCAGTTTCAGCCAAGCCAATTACATCTTTTCCTAAAAGTCAAACATTTAAATACATTCAAATTTTATTTATCAGAATGTTATTTTATTCTATTTACTTTACCTTGAAGCGTAAGGGGTATAGCCTCCCGCTGAATTTTTGTAGGTGCCTTCCACTTTAAATCTTCGCACGCTTTACATAGTGCATCCACAATTCCCTGTTCGAAAAACATCAAATTCTCATTATTATAAGTATAATAAGCGCTGTTATAATTTTGTACCAACAATCTGATTAAAATAATAAAACCGTGAAAGAACACAAAGCGTACTTTTTTAACCAAGTTATCCATACATCTACATTGCAAAGGTAATTTAAATATATGAGTAAGTAATTTATATTGTTCTTTGAATTCTCCACTAATGTACATCGTCCTATTTTACATTGCCTCATATCTGACACGATTCGCGTAGGGATAAGTATTTCTAATAATATTTACACTTATTTTTGCGAGGTTATATCCAATGTTCAATCGACATACCAAATGCTTCCAAGTAACATCTTCGACGTTTTCCTCATTCACATGCTCCTCCGTATCATTTGTTGACATTTCTAAATTCCAAGGGTTTTACAAAAGTCCTTTAATGTTCGTATGTAACCGTTTAAAAGTGGAAATTTTACGATAGCTTGTGCATAACCTCTATTATTCTGTCGTTCACACGTGCAGTCATCCACAACAACACTGTAGTTTATAGTAGCGCACTCTTATGGACAATTTCTGTACCACTATATCAAGGAACAGCTAAATAAAATCCGCTCCATAAAGAAACACTATTTCTCTTTTTAAATCTCCGTTATATACGTGTCAATTTTACTACTTGCAAACTTCTTATGCGATTTTTTTGATTATATTAATATTTTTATATTTATTTTGTACGAATACTTTAATGACCCCTTGCTGTTTTTTTTTTATTCCTTCCCCTTACGTCAAATGGAAAGAGTTGTAAAAAAAAGCTAAAATCTAAAACGATTACAATCTGTATTTAGAGCTACAAAATCTCATATAGCGTAACATAAACATGAAATTTATACGATCGTGAAGGCTATATTTATCGTACATCGAATAACACGTGTAAATAATTTTATATAGTATGCTTCAGTTATTAAAAAATGGTATGCGACAAAGTCTGTGATCAACATTCATCGATCATCATGTTTTATCGTTGATTGCCTTTATTCCTGCAGAGGGTATAAACATTACGTGTAATATGCACGCAATATAAGAATATTTAATATATATGCAATATCAGAATCGTAGATATCATGTACGCTTTTGATGAATTCAACCATAAAAGACAATTTGTTATTCGTTCCACTTTTCCAGACCGTGCAAAAGGTACTTCCCGTATTTTTATCTAGTAAATCTTTCCGGAACATATTTTTTATTTTTTACGAAGACGTTACTTTATTTGTTGATAATACTTATGCTTCCTTATTTTACCCATAAAACTTGTGACCGTATAAAAACTATGATGGCCACGATAGCTGCGGCACTGTTTCGAGGAGTTTCGCGAAAAATCCGTCGCTATATATGTATAACGATGAAAACAATAAAAAATTTACGAAACGCAACGGGATTGAATAAGAATCAAGCTTTAGTCATGTAATAATAGATCTTTGATGCTTACAAATCTATCGACGATCGATCGTTTCTTTATTTTCGTTTGACTGTGTCATTAATATTTTAGAGTACAGTGCGCGATAGCCACAGTAATACTCGTCTCGGATATCAGGCCAGCATTATGTCAAGATGAAGAAACTGTTCGCGTTTGTGAAACACCGGTGTGCTACAATTATTGTAAGGACTCGTTCAAATTTTTTTTTCAGATCATCGACCTTTCATTACATCGCGAAAATCATTGTAACGCGTTTCGAATGCAAAAATCGTCATTTCGCACAGATGAAGTAGAATTTAGCCGATGATTTTTTAGCCGAGCTCATATTGAACGGGGCAAATACGTCCGCCGATCCTTGCGATGATTTTTACGAGTACGCTTGCAGCACCTGGAAAAAGGAGCATCCAATTCCGCCAAATGCTTACAGCTGGAATGAATTTTTTATTACGCAGGATGTCGTGAAAAGACAACTACTAGGTATCTCCCTTACTTGTAAAATTTTCTTCTAACTTACGAGATCCTCGATTATTCGTGAGGAAATATTACGTTCCAGAAAAATGATGCTCGCGGTCTACTTATATGATTGTTTCGTTTTTATTGCACTACACTTGATTGGTATTTAGCTTATTGTATTCAAAACAATTTTTCGTAATGAATGGACTGTTTAACACAGCCAAATGACACAGATTATTATGGATGTTGAATAATAAATGACGTACTTTAGAAGTCAATGAAGTGAACTCTGTAATCTGCACTAAATCGTTGCAATAATACAATTCAACGATTTAGAAGATCTTAGATCATTAGTTGCAACATGTACAACGGTACTTATATTTCAAAAGGAATTTTAAAAGACGATTTTTCCAATTACAATCACTGTTTTTTTCTCGTTTTTATATTACTATTGGCGTATAGTTCGCTTACTTTTATCATAGGAAGGAACGTAAAGATTGTAAATACACGTTATACTTGTGGGGATAAAAACGAGTGCACAGTTGATCGTTTTTTTTTTTATTGCTTTTCTTGTTTTACAAGTTTTTACTGTTTTATTTTCCGAGAAACTGATGTATAAATTATTCTTAACGTTCGATCACATTTTCGAAGGCCCTTACGATGTACGAAGAGTACCATTAATCTCGATTTTTTAGAGTTCCTGGAAGAGGAAATAAAGCCCGAGGACAACGAAGCTGTAAAGAACGCGAAGCAGCAGTTCAGAATATGCATGAACCAGAGTATATTTAAAAACTACGATACATTATTTTCTTCGTCTATAATTAAGAACGTTTGACAACCAATTGGCTTGAGTATTTTTATTTTTCTTGTATAAATGACTTCGTATATTGCTTTATTTTTTACGTATGCCAAGATTTTTCCTTATCTCTTTCTTGAGATAAAGCAAAATATATACATAACAAATTTTATTTGAAAAAGAAGGTTTGTTTTTTATGTATATAAAGATTTTCCCTTGTCTCAAGAAAGAGATAAGGAAAAATCTTTATATTCATAAAAAATAAATCTTTTTTTCAATAAAATACATCAAAAATAAAGCTATTCAATAGATGCAAACTCATATATATATAAAATATGAAATTTTAAGTACATTTGGCGGGGGCGTAAAAAATAATTTTTTTTCATTATTATTCTTAACCACCTAATAATAAGATGTGTGTTCAGCCAACTCGGACTTAAACGGAATCGCGCTATTGGAATCTATAATCGAGGAATCGGGAGGTTGGCCGATGATTCTATCGGAAAAGGAATGGGCGTCCCGCGCCGTCACCTGGCTGGACAGCTTTATATATTACAATCAACTCATTGGCGCCGCTTCCCTCTTAAATCTCTATGTCGATGTTGATAACAAAAACTCTTCTAGGCGCATACTCATAGTACGTAAATTTCAGCTTAAAATATACACGCATTAAGCGTGATAAGTAGGATGCGGGAACAGGTTCTAGCGATTGCCATGGCACGCGACGAATACCAAAGAGCAAAGAAAATTCTATATTTTTTTGCGCTCTCAAAGAATGCATTCGCTGCCATTGTACATTGGATTCCAATCAAGGAAGAAGAGCCATTACCAAAAATAATGCATAACGATATCTAACAGATAGACCGATCGTCGGTTATATACGGGGATGTGAAACTCAAGTACAAAGCAAAGAGAGCAGAAATCGAGGAGTACTTGAATTACGTGAAGAACGTCGCCATGGTGTTCGCCAGGTCGAAAAACGTAATACCTGCAGAATACGTGCTGTTACAGGATGCGAAAGAGATGCTGAAATTTCGGCGTGCTCTACAGACGGTAAAATCAACGGTGCCATTATTTAATTTGCTTTACATTGGTCGGTAGTACTGTTATATTTTATTCAAGGTCGTATCATGGAAAATATTGGCGATTTTAAAAAACGATATATTTATAACGCAAAGGAAGATATTTATAGTTTGTTATAATATTATGTTAAATTATCATATTATATAATATTATATTTTACGGAGTTTAATACCACATTGAGTAGTCTTTATCAAAATATGCAGAATACGTTGCAATACGTATGCTCGAGAAATTGCTTATAAATATTAGCTGATTCAAATCAGAAATTGAAGAAGTTACGAACGAACACTTTGAGACTAGTCATTACGCCAATTGCCTTTCAATAATCGCAGCTAAAATCGTATCATCGGAAGGACCACGACCTTAACAAAAGATACAATAAGTTCACTATTGACGAGCTACAAATTTGGTACGACAATGTTACCGAACCGGACCAAAGGATTAAAGTAAGGACCGATTGTACTCATTTTAATCGCTTTCCCAGCGAAATCATCACGGGCGCTTTGTCCATAGATCGATTGGCTCGACACGCTGAGGCGGATCTTTCGAAACACGGATAACATCTCCATCGACGGCACGGAAGCATTGATAATTCGCGACCCGAGTTACATACGCGATCTCATGAGCTTACTGCGTAAAATACCGGACCGTGTTATCAGTATGTTCGAATATTGTATAAATATAATGCGTTAACCCTTCAGCACACGTTTATATTTTCCTGTAGATTCACACTTGATCGTCCAAGCACTAGATATCACTTTTTCGAAATCCTTGATATTGTTTCGAAATCCTTGATCAGCCCGCTCCTCCGCTATAAGTAGCGAATTAATTTTGCAGTAAATCATATGCAATTTTACTTCATCGAGAAATACATACGATACACGACCACGGAGCTCAAGTCCATACGTGCCAATGCAATAGTGTCGATAATGGAATTTTATCAGCACCAGGAACGGTTGGTTTATTACGAATCTCGTCTTTTTAACTCAATTTAAAACGGATCGATGTATTTAACGGTAATCGTTTGTCGACGTCAACGAGGTAGGTGGGAACAATGCACTACGTCCGAAAATCTTTTGATCCTCCTGAGTTATGTGTACGTAACGAGGTACTTTCCCGAATCGATGAAAATAATCGTAAGTTTCACCGAGTTCCTTTGTAGGCGAATTGGACGAAGGAAAAATACAATTATTTTCGGCATTGCAGGTTGAAAATTTAATCGACTCTATACGCGAGACCATGCAACAACAGATCTTAAGTTCAACGTGGCTGGATAGCGAGACTAAGGAAAAATTCGTAGAAAAACTGGACGTCATGAAGCAGGTGATAGGTTCTATCGATGTTCTACGAAACGAGACCGTAATATTGCAATACTATTCGATGGTATGTATCGAATTCGTGACATTGATAAGTACCTAGTATATAAGTCGAAGACACATGTGTTGCGATAACTATTGCGACATATATCGATATTTAAACTATAAGTATTTATAATGGAAGGGAACAGAGATGGACAGTGAATCGATCCATAATACATGCGTCGGAAATCATATGTATATAATGCAGTATCTTTTTTTTTCTTTTCTACTAAAAAATCCAATTCTTGCAGTTTAATATGAGCACGGACGTTTTGTGGAACATTATACAATTTAAGAGGGTTTTACAGACGAAACGTCTTGTTATACTGCGGAAGGTTAATGAAAAAAATATGTGGGTATTCAAGACATTTTTTATTGTTTAAATCTATCAATGCGTCTTTTCACAATTTCTTTTACAAACAAAGTTTGATCGCTTTTCAAAATCGAGAAATAATTTCATATAAAATGTTATGCAAAACTTTGAGCCATACAAATGATATTATTTTCGGTTTCCATTAGACCCGGAATGTATCCCATTATAGTCAATGCATTGTACCTCCTGTATACTAATAAAATTGGTAAGTGTACTTTTAAATAAACCCCATCCATTTGTTTGTTTAGTTCTTTTCTGTTAGTCGCGCTGAAAGAGACTTAATTATCGAAAAAAAATGTTATACGACAGCATCGGCCTTTGATAATCGAAATCGGCTTAGATTGACGAGAGACGCATAATTCGACTTATATGAAAGTCTTTGCAGTGAGAACTATACAACATTTTAACAAATGTGATGTAATATTTCTGTAAAAAACCATAAGTTAATATTTTATTTTAATCATTGTACAGTCATCCCGGCGGCGATTTTACAATTTCCATTCTTCAGTCCAATGGCTCCATCGTGAGTAATGGCCATTATTTATCGACCACAAATAAGGGGAATCGGTATTTTCAATATAGACTACATTTACCCGACATGATTACTAAATAATAATTTTTAAAACATTATAACAGCACTGTGTTTAAACGCATTACCGCGCAAAAGATTGGAATTGTTTTTTTTTAGATAAAAAAAAATTAATCATTCAAAGGAAGAAAATACCAATGAATTATATAAAAACTGTTCCAAAAAATGTATAACGTATATTTTAGATTATTAATCCATTTAATAAACGCGGAATGAGGGTGCGTTAAGAGATTAAAAAAAATGTTCACGAATAGAAAATAAGGCAGTCTAAATCAATTTGAAACAAATAAGAAGAATTAGATAGATTTCTTGATCCTTCTACAAATGTATGTGCATAGATCACGATATATCATCGAAATGAACAGAAATTCGGACTTAATTTCATAGTTTTCCACGAAAAAAAACCCTGTGGTCTGTGCTGGTCATACAAGCAATAGAAAAATTTCAAGTGTCAACATACTCTTTAAAATATTGCAGTTTTGTACATTACGCCACCATCGGAACGACGATCGGCCACGAAATCGGACATGCTCTCGACACTGAGGGTAAGCAAATAAATAGGAATCAAAATTTTTCCACGTACAATACAAACTCGATTTCGCGATGTGAGGCCCAAACGCATTTCTCAGGCATGCAGTTTGACGAAAACGCGAATATGAGACGGTGGATCAGCAGCATCGCATTGGAGAGTTACAAAAATCAAACCCAATGCTTCGTTAAACAGTACAACGAGTACATGGTTAAAGAGCTCCTGGAGACGGAGGGCCTTGTTTGGGTATGAATTTTCATTGACTTTTTATTTCATGAATTTTGACGAGCAATAATGAATACATATTTCATGCAATATACGATGCATTTTTTAAAATCCTTTGTAACGAGCTTTCTCTTTTCATTTAATTTTAAGCCGATTGCGCTTGAGAAAATATCGAATGACATACATCGTTATTATGAATTAAAGGTTAGAATTAACGACGAGAGAAACGGAATATCCTTTGCTCTTAACTATTGGGTTGTTCGGAAAGTCATTTCGTTTTGTTTTTCGTTTTTCACCAACCAAAAACTACTGTGTAGAATTAATAGAACTTTTTCACACACAAGCCTTGCAATATCAGCTC